>CM034155.1:301567949-301799600 GCA_019776745.2 Taxus chinensis
GTCTTCCTCACTCTTATGCCTCCTAGAATGAACAAAATAACAAGATAAGCACAAGGTGAGGAACCCCAACCCAACTGCCTCCTAAATACCCAATAAAAAATCTTATGGCTCCCAAAAATAATTATCCCCATTTCACTTTCTCATACACATCTTAAGGCCATTCTACTACCCAAAAATACACATGTAATACAACATTAATTCGAAACCATAAGAAAATAAAAAATAGTAAAGAAATCAAGGTTGAAGACCTTACCTTGCCATTGCAAGAAATATTCTCCACAAGAAAATTCCAAAATTCTCCAAGCCCAAGAAATTCCAAGATATCTCCAACTCCAACAAGCACTCCTAAAAAGAAATAACCTCCAAAAGTGAGAGACCAAAAATGATACAAGTAACCCCAAATTCATCACATAAATTGGAATAAATAGAAAAGAGGGAGAGAGATGTGATGTGGCTCCATGTAGGATTCCATATCATTTCTCCTACATTCCACATCACCAAGGCCAAACCCAAACTCTAAAGCATAATAAATTGGTGGTTGCGGGAATGACCACCCTCTTACACATTCAACCCAAACCCACACCCGTAAAGGACAAAAATAAATACCCTTGTAAGAAAAGTGTAATTAATTTCTCTTTTTCTCCACTAAAACAAAAAATAGGGCCTAAACTAATCCCCTCACATCATAGGCCTAGTGGGTGGATGACTTTAAGAGGTCTGGGACAATCTTAACTTGTCCCACAAGTCTCCAAAATTTCCTAGAAGGTCAAAATCCGAATTTCACTTGTAATATTGAGTACACAATACTCCATAACAAAATAAATTCATTCCAATCTAACACATTCCAATGCTACCAACTCACATTTATTTACCCCCTTTTGTCACATCCTAATAAGCACTAGTTAAACAATTTTTAAATTAACTTAAGAGGGGTGCTAAACAAAAATTAATAAAAGTGATTCCACATACTCAAAAATACAGTAACTCACAATTAAATAAAAATCAATAAGATAAAGTCAAAAACTTACCCAAGGTCACATTTGAGGTCACCCCCCAATGGGGACCTCCTAACATCAACTACAAAACATCAAACATAGACACAAGTTGCGAAGGTGATCTGTTGCCAATAATCCAAATTCCTTCATTTTTGGTCCCGTATCCCCATTTGGTTTATTGTGTTGTGAACACCTGCAACATCAAGACAATACATTTCTGGCCTTGTGTCCATATTAATGGCATCGAAATAGTAAAACATATACATATACATATACATATCATCAATTATCATAACTAAATCATCCCTAAATAGGTAATTTACCATTGTTCACGATTCCAATTATTTCAATTTTATCAATTTATCAGCTAGCAATAAGATCATGAAATCAACTAAATCATCTAGCAATATATATATATATATATATATATATATATATATATATATATATATATATATATATATATATATATATATATATATATATATATATTAGATTGAATGTGTCAATAGAGTAGAAATTCAAGATCATCAAATTTTGATATGACAAAACATGCATATAGTCCATTATCTAAATCATGTCATAAGTCTAAACATCCATAATGTCTATCAAATAACTAATCAAATATAATATTGTCCATATGTCAATATCTAAAATTTGCTAACAATGTCAATAACTCTTATCTATAATAAGCATAATGATAATAGTATACATGTCAAATAGGAGTGGACAATACAGTTAATATATGATAAAAGGATGATTATAATACAATATATGATAGATAATTAATTGGAGATTTTAGGGCATAGTACTAGCTAGAAAAACATTATTACGAAGTTTTTCTCATATAGTAGAGGCATAACATATCAAGTAATATGATATATGATTAGTTATTTTTTATACTATAATTTTTATTTATTTACAAAAGGCATTAGCTCTAGTATTTCCTAGGGTGCTCATAACCCTTAATTCAACCTTGTTCTTATCTTCTCACAAAGAAAGAAACCATTCATTATGAAGTCATGGAAGCTTTCGAGAAAAGAGAAAACTTTAAAGCTAAAGGGGTTGGTTTAAGCTATGAAGAGTTGAGGGAGATGTAATATTTGCATGCAGGAGTGTCAATATCTCTTTGCATGTGTTCATGTATGTTTCTCAACTCCAAATTTAGGCAAAGTGTTATTTTTTCAGATTACAATGTCATGGGTAAAGGGTGCAGTGTTGATTATAAAATTTATGCAATGGGTGGGATTAAAATAATTATGGAGCGAGATTCTTTGAGCGGTAAACAAAAAATCATGATTTGAATTTTCTGCAAATAATTTTAGCGCTGACGTGAACAAGATGATAGATAATTAACAGAGGAGGCTTTATAAATGGAAAGGATGTTGAATGAACCTTCGAATCTTGAGGTCTAAGGGCCACGTTGGTAGTTGACCTGGAAGGTATAGGGATAATATGTTAGTATGTCTTTTCCTCTTAGTAATTATATTAGGAATACTTGTGTCATGCAAGCGTGTAGTTTGTTGGTAGGAATTGAGTGCTCACCACCCACCCATTAATCCCCCCAAGTTCTAGGGGAGAACTTACCCTTGCATCGAAACAGTCAATTGAAAGGACTCCTTCTAATCCTCCAAGCACCAGGGGATTAGTTACCCTTGCATTTATATAGTTGGTTGGGAGGAGTTGCCTTGTATTAGCACGTCAAGTAGTGTGCTAGAGAGTTGGGTCATTAACTCTTGGAATATCATCAGAAAAATATTAGGAATATGTCCTTGACAATGTGTGCACTATGTGATGCTAGGAGCACTTACACTAGTATGGATTTTAAATATCATTGTGATCTTTTAATTTTTATAGAGATATTTCATTTTAAATATCATCATGAATTTTTTTTGTATAGAGAGATTTCACGTATGAGAAAATTCCTTGAAGTTTGGGAGGCTTAATACACATTGGATGACCCTTTCCTTTACCAAATTTAATATTCGGAGAGTTGAAAAAATGTTGGAGCTAATTAAAAAAGGGAGGATTAGAGGGTATTAATTATACGAGAAGCCCAATTTGTGGAGTTTATTAGAAGAAAATCATGTGATTACTCATTATAGGGTAGAATAATGAAAAGACGAAATCAGCATGTACTTACAATTGTGAACCTTGAGAAAAACTCAAAGGTCTTGAACAATTAATGAAAATCCAACTAAAAAAGATAAATGGAGGTAGATATTGATATAATATTGTAGTCATGACTACCAATAAAAATGTTATTGAAATGAGTTTAGCATACACAAATTATTTGACCAAATTCTTACAATTTTAGGATATCTACCAAATGAATCTATCAACCATTGATGTTAATGGTAGAAAATTAGAAGGAAATATATTTTATAAATTTGAGAATGAGTTCTCTAAATTTTGTTGACAAAACAAGAACTTTTATAGAGAATGATTGATAGATATAAATAATATGTTTACAAAGTAATTTTTTTTCTTACAAATATAATTACACTGGAGGCATTTACAATTGCCACTGGCCCTGCCCTCTCTAACACAATTGTTTACGTGTACGAATGAGATTAATATAGATTGAAATCTAATGACTAAATGGGCAACAGAAATGCGGACAAGTTAAGTGGTGCCACGTTTAATTGGTGTCAAAGTAGCTATGTGCGAGTAACATTTAGCAACGCCCTCCATGGTGAAGGAATGCGCGACTCGGTATACAGGTGAAGGAATGCGCGACTCGGTATTATTGATGGGAGACTCCCACCACCATTTTCGTGAGTTAGGGAATTTTACCCAGGACATGCGAGATTAGAGGAGGTGGTGCGTTGAAATCGAATGGGCGATCTATTTCCAAATACAGACTCAGTTTTCGATCAGCTCGAAGTTCGTCTGCCTCACAAGGAGGCCACCTCAGAGGATGAGATCGCTTCCGGAGGAATAAGTCGGCCTGCACAAGTTTGGAACCCGGGCCTCCCCATTTCATAAAGAGATTTTCTCCATTGTTTTCGATATTTCTGTCGACTAACCCTTAATAGGACAATGTTAGCGCCATCAAGAAAACAACGTTGTGGAGGACGTGATCCATCTGTTCAGCTAGTGGACGAACGTGTGATTCTTGGGATTCACTTCGATTGCTACCCTGTGAGCAACAAGGTTTCTTACAGATTTGAAGGCATTATTTTTTTTCTTGGAAAAAGAATAAAAATAACCGCTTTGAGGAATTGCTTTTGAACTGAGCTCTCCTGATTGGAGGTGGGGACGATGGGAGTGTATATATAGTTATTGTTGGGGATAAAAAATTATTTTTGGTTTTGTGCATCGTGACAATGAAAAACAACGAGTTGACTGACGAGATATAATATGTATGGGTAAAAAATATGATGCAAACTGCGATGTCACACTCATGTTTGCCATAATTTTCCATTTCGCCATCGTACGTTTTTTTCAATTGGGTATGGGTGGCTAAAGATCCCCTCTTGGCAAGTCTCGCACTGACCAGCGTATATTTGGTTTCGATTTATGGCGTCAAGTTTTCATCATATCGAACTCTTATATAAATTTGACGTTTTATAAAAATTGGTTGAGGCATTTCCTCGAGAGACATTTACTCCACAAGGCGTACTTATCATTGTTATATATTAAGTGAGATTTTTTCTATATATACACATGTATTATTTTCATTCATAGACAACCATCTATTATAACATGGTACATCGTATCGAAGTTTAAGATATTGGATTTTTTAAAATTTATCATTACATTTTTAAGTTACACCATTATGGCATGAAAAATTATTCATGAGAATTTGGCTCTAAGGATGAGGGTGGCTCTCTCAAAAAAAAGGAGGAAAAGAAAAATCATGGAAAGGGTGTGAAGAGAGAGTGTACATAATGAATGGTGGTGATACCTCGCATTGCATTGTCCTTATTCAAACTCAAATTCACACGATATAAGAGTATTGTGATGTATACTAATGGCCCAGATAATTTAAGGCGGGTGACATTCTTGATTCAGAGTGTTTTCAACTTCGTAGGGTGGAATGTCATGGAGATGGATCACAACCGTTGTGTACTTTCCAAGATGGAAGAATGCAAAAAAATTATTTGTTTGGAGGATTTCTGGAGGAGGTACATCATGATGTTCAAATATGGCTTGTAAAGCAATATTTCTCTCTAAAACGGAAAAATGTTGATTGTTTCCTTCCCTGCTAGAGTTGGATTATATTGTACTCAAATATGTTTGCAAAGAATAGTCTATAACAAGTTTTCTCAAAATTTTACAAAATGTTGTGTTGTTCTTCAACAAAGTTTGTTAGTTTCAGAATGTTTTGGTGTCATCTTAGGGTCTCTAAGCTGAATTGTTGCAATGCTAATCGAAATGCCTCACATGATTGAAAAAAATCATCAAGTACCATGAAGTTTCTGAGTCCATATGCATGCTTGGAGAAAGTACAAGAAGTCTATGGGTAGCTTATTATGTACAAGACCAAGCTGTCAATATCAACGACATAATTTTTTATTTCTCTTCAGTTCATTTATCATTTTTCATGTATAAGTCTTTTTCATGGTCTCCATTTTTCTCTATATTACCTCTCTATTGGGCCACATTTCGAGTAAGGAAACATCAAGTTATATATAAATATATATTAATATTGGAATCTACAACACTTCATGATTAACAAAGGAAAAATAAAGTTATATATAAATATATATTTATATTGGAATATATATAAACAAAGAATAATTACCCTTTGAACCCATACTGTCTTGAGAAAATACCCATTTTATTAAAAGTTTGATATACACCCAACCTACCTTCAAATTTATCAAACTGACTTGGACCATCTCTTTCTGTTGCTTCCCATCACAACCCCCTGAGTTTGTTTCTTACCATTGGGAGGTGACCAACGTTACAATGAAGTCTAAATTGTGTAAAATATTGAATACAATCCATCAAGATGTCGTATTTAGATAACGCCTTTCCTAGCAGATCCCACTATTTCTTAGGAGTACTAAGGTTGGGGTCCTTAGACAAATTTTTAATACAATGCTCAACAATAAATTTTAGCGACGATCCATGAGACTTGTGTTGGCCATATTCAAACACAAGCTCGTTCCATTTCTAAAAGACACACAAACGAAATTAAACAATATGAGCTGAAATCCATAAACATGCTGATAAAAAGAGTTGTTAAATTAAGCTACATCTATTATTGCATTCAATTTTTCCTTTCAACGCATGGTGGTGAATGGTGGTGATACCTTGCATTGCATTGTCCTTATTCAAACTCAAATTCCAACGATATAAGAGTATTGTGATGTATACTAATGGCCCGGATAATTTAAGGAAGGCGACATTCTTGATTCAGAGTGTTTTCGACTTCGTAGGGTGGAATGTCATGGAGATGGATCACAACCGTTGTGTACTTTCCAAGATGGAAGAATGCAAAAAAATTATTTGTTTGGAGGATTTCGGGAGGAGGTACTTCATGATGTTCAAATATGGTTTGTAAAGCAATATTGCTCTCTAAAACGGAAAAATGTTGATTGTTTCCTTCCCTGCTAGAGTTGGATTATATTGTACTCAAATATGTTTGCAAAGAATAGTCTATAACAAGTTTTCTCAAAATTTTACAAAATGTTGTGTTGTTCTTCAACAAAGTTTGTTAGTTTCAGAATGTTTTGGTGTCATCTTAGGGTCTCTAAGCTGAATTGTTGCAATGCTAATCGAAATGCCTCACATGATTGAAAAAAATCATCAAGTACCATGAAGTTTCTGAGTCCATATGCATGCTTGGAGAAAGTACAAGAAGTCTATGGGTAGATTATTATGTACAAGACCAAGCTGTCGATATCAACGACATAATTTTTTATTTCTCTTCAGTTCATTTTTCATTTTTCATGTATAAGTCTTTTTCATGGTCTCCATTTTTCTCTGTATTACCTCTCTATTGGGCCACATTTCGAGTAAGGAAACATCAAGTTATATATAAATATATATTAATATTGGAATCTACAACACTTCATGATTAACAAAGGAAAGATCAAGTTATATATAAATATATATTTATATTGGAATATATATAAACACAGAATAATTACCCTTTGAACCCATACTGTCTTGAGAAAATACCCATTTTATTAAAAGTTTGATATACACCCAACCTACCTTCAAATTTATCAAACTGACTTGGACCATCTCTTTCTGTTGCTTCCCATCACGACCCCCTGAGTTTGTTTCTTACCATTGGGAGGTGACCAACGTTACAATGAAGTCTAAATTATGTAAAATATTGAATACAATCCATCAAGATGTCGTATTTAGATAACGCCTTTCCTAGCAGATCCCACTATTTCTTAGGAGTACTAAGGTTGGGGTCCTTAAACAAATTTTTAATACAATGCTCAACAATAAATTTTAGCGACGATACATGAGACTTGTGTTGGCCATATTCAAACACAAGCTCGTTCCATTTCTAAAAGACACACAAACGAAATTAAACAATATGAGCTGAAATCCATAAACATGCTGATAAAAAGAGTTGTTAAATTAAGCTACATCTATTATTGCGTTGAATTTTTCCTTTCAATGCATGGTGGTGAATGGTGGTGATACCTCGCATTGCATTATCCTTATTCAAACTCAAATTCCAACGATATAAGTGTATTGTGATGTATACTAATGGCCCAGATAATTTAAGGCAAGCGACATTCTTTATTCAGAGTGTTTTCGACTTCATAGGGTGGAATGTCATGGAGATGGATCACAACCGTTGTGTACTTTCCAAGATGGAAGAATGCAAAAAAATTATTTGTTTGGAGGATTTCGGGAGGAGGTACTTCATGATGTTCAAATATGGTTTGTAAAGCAATATTGCTCTCTAAAACGGAAAAATGTTGATTGTTTCCTTCCCTGCTAGAGTTGGATTATATTGTACTCAAATATGTTTGCAAAGAATAGTCTATAACAAGTTTTCTCAAAATTTTACAAAATGTTGTGTTGTTCTTCATCAAAGTTTGTTAGTTTCAGAATGTTTTGGTTTCATCTTAGGGTCTCTAAGCTAAATTGTTGCAATGCTAATCGAAATGCCTCACATGATTGAAAAAAATCATCAAGTACCATGAAGTTTCTGAGTCCATATGCATGCTTGGAGAAAGTACAAGAAGTCTATGGGTAGATTATTATGTACAAGACCAAGCTGTCGATATCAACGACATAATTTTTTATTTCTCTTCAGTTCATTTTTCATTTTTCATGTATAAGTCTTTTTCATGGTCTCCATTTTTCTCTGTATTACCTCTCTATTGGGCCACATTTCGAGTAAGGAAACATCAAGTTATATATAAATATATATTTATATTGGAATATATATAAACACAGAATAATTACCCTTTGAACCCATACTGTCTTGAGAAAATACCCATTTTATTAAAAGTTTGATATAAACCCAACCCACCTTCAAATTTATCAAACTGACTTGGACCATCTCTTTTTGTTGCTTCCCATCATGACCCCCTGAGTTTGTTTCTTACCATTGGGAGGTGACCAACGTTAAAATGAATTCTAAATTATGTAAAATATTGAATACAATCCATCAAGATGTCGTATTTAGATAACGCCTTTCCTAGCAGATCCCACTATTTCTTAGGAGTACCCAGGTTGGAGTCCTTAAACAAATTTTTAATACAATGCTCAACAATACATTTTAGTGACGATACATGAGACTTGTGCTGGCCATATTCAAACACAAGCTCGTTCCATTTCTGAAAGACATACAAACGAAATTAAACAATATGAGATGAAATCCATAAACATGTTGATAAAAAGAGTTGTTAAATTAAGCTACATCTATTATTGTGTTGAATTTTTCCTTTCAATGCCAACAATAGAATATCCATACAACTAGATGAACCTCCCACTGTAGCAACACTTGCACTTTCTTGGATTGGGAAAGAATGTTCCGTGCAAGAAGATTGTAAGTGGCGAATTCAGCAATTTCTTGCAGCGCATCCTTTGTAAGTTGTGTCAATAATTTTATTGCTTGCTTCTCTTCATTGATGTATTCATGTATGAACATTCGCCAGTATAAAGGTGTGCACCGTTTCGAATATGTGTCAGATTCTAGGTCAAGACATATGTCATTCCTTTTGTCTTTTGCATTAGATAGAAAATGGTTTCCGTGTAGAAAATCCGTAGTCTAACACAACAAAAATCATAAAAGAAAACAAGAAGAAAAATTAACTTGCATAAACAGAAGAATATTCGAACCAACACTACTATGTGTAATCTCAATTAATAAAAGCTTCATCATACTCTGAGCTTCAGCTCTTTACAATCAAGTTGTGCATGCAGCTGTGTGCTTTCAATGCACATGCTTACTTTCTTGTGTAGATTTCACACCTCTGTGTGTGCATACAAAGGAATTACAATAGTTTTTATTTAAATAGAATAACTCACCACTAACAGTGCTTCAACTGAGCATTCTAAATTTAAACCCATGCTTTAAAACAACTACATGTTGTGCATGAATTAAATCAGATTTATTTGAATTAAATATAATCCTAAAAATAAGATAATGCTAAGTTAACTAAAGCAAACTAGAACAAAAATAAATCTATTTTTAATATTGCTAAAAATCTACGGTTGGAATTACATGCATATTTACAACACTCCCCCTTAATTTCAAGCTTGTAGCTTTCACTCTTCTACAGCTTCATTTTCTTTTTCAGATCTGTCATGCACAGGATCAGAAACTCCCAAACAATCTCTCAAATATTCAAAAATATCTTTTGCCAAAGCCTTTGTAAAAATGTCTGGAAACTGATATTTGGATCTAAAAAATTAAAAATGAATTTCCTTTTTGTTTACCAACTCCCTGATGAACTAATACCGCCTATCAATATGCTTGTTCATCTTATGAAAAACATGATTTTTTGACAACGCTATGGCTGAGTTGTTGTCACAAAAAATCTGCGTAGCTTCCTCTTATTTCTGTTGTAAATCTGTCAACACTCTTCTCATCCAAACAACTTGACATGCTTCTCCTGTTGCTGCTACATACTCTTCTTCTACTAAAGATAATGTGACAATGGGTTGCTTCTTTGATTCCCATGAAACCACTCTTGTTCCAAAGTGAAAAGGATATCTAGATGTGATTTTCCGATCATCTATACTTCTAGCACTGTCACTATCTATATACCCAATTCATTTGAACTCATCTAAACTTTATTAATGAATTACATGATTACTTGTTCCACGTACATACCTCAAAATTCTTTTTCCAGCTTGTCAATGTGAATATTTTGGAGATTCCATGAACCTTGATATGAGGCTTGCACCATACATGATATCAGGCCTTGTGGCTTTCAAATACATAAGACTTCCAACCAACTTTGTAAACGATATTGGATCTACAAACGATCCTTCATACTCTTTTCTCAACTTCAAACCTACTGCAACTGGTTTTGGCATTTGCTTGTAATTCAACATGTTAAAACTTTTCAAAACATCATTTGCATATTTTTCGTGTGAGATAAAAAAATCATATTTTGATTATTGAACTTGAATGCCCAAAAAATAATGCATAACACCAAGATCTGTCATTTCAAACTCATTCTTCATGGCTAATTTGAATGAATTTGTAGATAGATTTCCAGTAATGATCAAATCATCTATGTATAAACAAACAATTAAAATTTTACCTTGCTCATTTATCTTGGTGTATAAGGTATGCTCATTGCTGCTCCTACTGAAACTATTCTAAATCAAATAAGAATCTATTATGTTGTAGAAAGCTTTAGGTGCTTGCTTGAGACCATAGAGTGTTTTCTTCTATCTGTATACTTTTCCTTCATGGCCTTGAATCTCATAACCTTCTGGCTGATTTAAATAAACTTCCTCTTCAAGGAATCTATTTAAGAATGTTGATTTAACATCTATATGATAAAGAGGACATTTGTTTTGAGTTACAATTGCTAAAACCATTCTTACCATGTCTAAATGTGCTACTGGTGCAAATGTTTCATTGTAGTCAATTCCATATTTCTACATAAATTCTCTTACAACCAGCCTTACTTTATGTTTTTGTACATTTTTCCATCAGCATTTTATTATCTTATAAACCCGCTTGACTCCTATGACGTCCTTTCCTTTTGGAAGATCCATCATCTCTCATGTCTAATTCTTCTCTATAGCATCGATCTCATCATCCATATATTTTTCCCAAACTTCATTCTTTATAGCCTCTTTGTAACACATGGGATCCGCAACCTGAGAAAATAATGCAGAAAATGAATTAGTTGTATCAAAATTATAAATCTCACTTAGACTTTTTGTTTTCCACTACGCAGGACTATTCAATACAGGAATGCTTTGTGGTGATGGAGTATTTTCTGGTGTTCTCCATGGTGTGTCTTGCATGGCTGAAGATGGCTGAAATCTTGGTGACCTCCTGAGTGTAGATGGAGGTGTAGCTTGTGCTACAACTTGTGGTGCATGTCAAATATTTATAGATATAGTAACTTTATGCTCTAAAGTTTCATCTGTCATATCATCATGCGGAATAGTTGTTGTTATACTCATTGTTTTCTCTATACTTCCATCCCATGCTTCATTCTCAATAATATGTACATTCCTTCTGATCAAAACCTTTTGAGTGACTCGATTGTACAACTTGTACGCTTTTGTATTCTCTGAATACCCAACAAAAATACACTTTTCTCCTTTGTTGTCTAATTTCTTCCTTAGCTCATTAGCTACATGTGCATACACTACACAAGCAAAAACTCTTAAATGTGAAACATTGTGTTTCCTGTTAGTCCATGCTTGTTGAAGAACCATATTCTTAACAAATTTCATTGGACACCTGTTCAAAATATAAACAGAAGTTGCTACTTCTTCTACCCAATAATCATTTCGAAGATGTTTTTCCTTCAACACGCTTCTCAACATCTCCATGATTGTTCTATTTTTCCTCTCTACCACACTGTTTTTTTGTGGTGTATACCCTGTAGTAAACTGCTTTTGTATACCATGATATCTACAAAAATTCATAAACTCATTAGAAATATACTCACCTCCTCTATCTGTTCTGAGAACTTTGATGTAGAACCCACTTTGCTTCTCCACTAATGCTTTGAACTATTGAAATGTATCAAATATATCTAATTTATTTCTCAGAAAATAAACCCTTGCATTATTTGTGTAATCATCAATGAATGTCATAAAATAAATACAACCTCCAATAGAAGTTATTTGCATAGGTACACATAAATCTAAGTGTTCAATCTCAAGTGGTACATTTTCTCTTGTTGTTTTGCCAATTGGAAATGAATCTCTAGGTTGCTTCCCCAAAATACAACCTTCACATACCATTTCTAGTTTTTGAATCAATATAAAACCTTTAACCATATTCTTTTTATGAAATAAATTCAAACCTCCAAAATTCAAATGTCCATAGCTTAGATGCCAAAGCCATGATTCTTCCTTGATGACTGAATGAAAATTTGATTGTATTCCTTCAATGTTGGACTCAACTATATTTACATAGGAATTAGCGCAACACTCACTTGTTGTAGCACATACTTTATTTGCATTGGCACATGACTCTGTTACACAAGCGCATGACTCTTTTACCTTGGAATATGACTCATCTATTTGAGCACAAGACTCACCAAAACGTTGCTTTAGCTTAGCGTAGGACTTTCCTGTGAACTGAGCTGCTGATTTTGCTGCAAAAAGATTCGATTTCTTCTTTTTTCTAGGTTTTTATATCAACGGAAAAATTCCAATGATATTTTTCCACAATCACAAACTTATTGTCTTCCATATAGACTCGGTATGCTTTCTGTACCAACTGCCTAATACTCATAAGGTTATGTTTCAAACTTGCAACATAGTAAACATCTTGCATACTTGTTTGCTCCCCTGTCTTGTTAGAATACTAACCATGCCTTTTCCTTTCACAAAAAAAATATTATTAGTTCCAAGAGTTACATCTGTTTTAACTGAATCATCCAAACTAGAAAACAAATCTAGATTACTTGTCATGTGATTACTGCAACTTGAATCCAAATACCATACATCACATGAAATCTCTTTTGAAAAATTCAATTCAATAGGGGATAAATTAGGTATTGCTTCGAGAATCCTTGTGCATGCAATAAACATAGGTTTAGAAATAGAACTTCTAACCTAATTTTGATTTTTCCTCTCTTGATCTTATTGGTTTTTCTTACAATCATAAGTATACTACCCATAATTTTTTCAATAATGGCACTGAACATGAGACTTATCTTGTCTCTAAACATAAATTTTTTCTTGATTATGTCCTCTTCCACCTGAGCTTGATGAACCGCTATTGCATCCTCTAGATGGAATTCTTCCTCTACTTCTTGGGCTAAAACTACCTCTTCTTTTGCCACGACTACATGATGTTTGAGATACAAAATCCTAATCTACACTTGTATGTGATTTATTCATCCTCTTTTCTTGATTGATTAGTGATGCATGCAACTCATCAATAGAAAATTGACTCAGATCCTTAGTTTCTTCAAAAACAACAACTAAAGGATCAAATTTCAAAGGCAAACTCCTAAGCAATTTTTCAATAATCCTTTTATCTTCAAGAGTCTCACCATGGGATTTGATTTGATTGACTAAGCCAACTAAATAAGTAAAAAATGATTGTATGGAATTTGAATCTTTCATTTCTAAATTCTCAAAATATCTACGAAGTAATTGTAGCTTGGTAGTTTTTACTTTCTCCTTACCTTGATATGTAACTTGTAAAGTATCGCATCTGGTCTTTGCTTGACTAGCTACTACCACTCTTGGAAGAATGCTTGCATGCATCACCTGATGAATATAGAAAATAGATTTTCCATCCTTCTTTCATAACTCCTTCAAAGTACCTTTCTCTTCCTGAGAAAGTGTCGTATATGCTACTGCATCTACATGATTTGTGTACCCATCTTCAACGATCTCCCACACATCTTGAGATTTGAATAACACCTTCATGATCAATGATTAGTATTTGTAATTCTTTACATTAAATTGTAGTGTATGCATGCCAGATGCAGAAGCCATAACTTGCTACCAATTTAATAAGTTGCTGGAATAACCTCGTTCTGATACCAATTTGTAGAAAATTTGTAGTCTAACACAACAAACAACATAAAAGAAAATAAATAAAACAATTAATTAACTTTTATAAACAAACATTGTTTTGTGTAATCTCTATTAATAAAAGTTTCATCATACTCATAGTTTTAGCTCTTTACAATCAAGTTGTGCATGCAACTTTGTGTTTTCAATGCACATCCTTACTTTCTTGTGAAGATTTCACACCTTTGTGTGTACATACAAACCAATTAAAATTGTTGTTATTTAAATAGAATAACTCACCCACTAACAAATCTTCAACTAAACATTCTAAATTTAAACTCATCCTTTAAAATAGCTGCATGTTGTGCATGAATTAATGCAGATTTATTTGAATTAAATGTAATCCTAAAAATAGGATAAAGCTGAGTTAACTAAAGAAAACTAAAAAAAAACTAAATCTAGTTTTAATATTCCTAAAAAGCTACGGTTGGAATTACATGCATATTTCCAACATGCCGACTGTAAATTATAAACTTGTTATGAAAAGGAAAGGGCATTCTATGTAAGATTCAAAAAGATAATTATTTTAACCCTTTGAATGGGTGCACTCATACTTACTTCCGGCAGTTTGGATGTGTTCTGTAACATTTATACCACTGGCATTCCCCGATGTGACAACTTGTTCATCTAAATTGGAGTCCATGTTGTCATCAGCATAAGCATAAGATAAAAAGAAAATCTGAAATTACTAGTCAGTTCTAGGCCTCTATTACTCAAACATAACATATTCGAATTAAGATAAAAATAAAATATGAAATTAGACCTACCAAAAACATTAAAGTAAACTTGTACACACCACAGTCACCCGAAATTCCAACTGTGAGAGGTGTTGGAACATCTGAATTTAAAATTAGTGCAGCCAAACCTTTAGCAAAACAGCCTATCAAGTAACTCATTAGTTTTAACACAATTCCATTAGATATAAATATGAAACACAATCTCTTAAGCCAGTCTGTAGCAAGACAAAGGTATGTCTAAAATAAGAAAAAAGATTACAAAATATATGCCTAAAATAAAAAATGAAAATGACATAAAATACTATTTGGAGATATACATTTTTATGTAATTACCGGTGATAGTGGGTACTGGACCTTGGCGTTCTTTGGCTATCCGGTCGAGCACTAAGATGTTTAGCAAATATCATCATTTTTAAATGAAAATCATTTTATGATTGCAATAATTTCAGAGCCCGTGTAACCAATTTAGAAACACTACATTACAGGTATGAATTAAAAATTGGTATTTAGTATATCAAAAGGAAATGGGTTTCAAGAAATCATACATAAACATTGTTCCTCATGTAACAAATTACTCCAAAATAAGTTTCTCATGTTATTTTTAAGTTCCCCTTTCCACCAGCAGTTTATCGTGTCATCAAGAGTGCGTGTGTTGCCATGTTCCCCCGGTAGTAATTCCTTTGACATTTTTTTTACTTCTAATTTTTTTGTTGGATTAGCTCCATTGTGTTTTTTATTTATTCTCTATTTTGAGCTACTGATGATCTTGTACTTGCATATGCTTCCTCTATTTTATCTAGTATAATAAATTTTTCGTCGTCATAACTATAATATTACAGCAGTGACTCATAGATTTTTTTCTTGTTTTCTTTGCTAGATTTTGTACTAAAAACACTCCCTTGGAGCTGTGTTGTCCGTACGGCTATCTTCAATGATAGTTTTGGATCCATGTTGCAATAGGTGCACCACAACGTTTAATAATAGCATCGTGAAGAGCCCTTCTCTTAGATGAATTAGCTTGATCAATATAGCTTATATTTTTCTCCGCGCTAACTTTTGACACTAGAGCGTAAATCTTTGTTAGACAACCCTTAACGGATGCTTTATGTAGGGTTGTCCTCCCCTTGTCGTCTTGTGAAGTAATAATTTTCTTCACTTCCTCCAATGCACACAATGATTTGAATGGTGTTGTTTTGAATCCTTGTACTGCATAATGCAGTAGATCTTCCCCATATTGATCCTTTTCAGCTACATTCAAATGGCATTCTCAGATAAGAAATTTTTAAAGATCGATGTCTCCATAGAAAGATGAAAAATGAAGAGCGGTCCTTCCCTATTTATCTTTGGCATGCTTACACAACTCTTTTAACTCCTCTTTCCTCTTCTTTGTGTCTTTCCCCTTTTTAGCCTCCTTTAAGATGCTTTTTAGGAGGAAGTATACAACTTCAGTGATTTTATCATCACAACATAACAATATCATGAATTTTATCTCATTAGCGCGTAAGGTAACTCCATGGTACATTTTTGGACAAAAGGAATTATTTGCAAGAAGGCAATTTACAATTAGCCTCCATAAATTATTTTGGTTAGACTGCATTACAGATGATACCGCTGGAAGAGACAATAAGCTTACCTTTTGGTCTTTAGCTTATCTGTAGCCCGGGACATCCACCCATCCATCCAACAGGAGGGCAATATCCCACTCATCAAGGATTTTCTTCTCCTTAATCTCTTCCAGATTGCATTCAAATTCATCCATAGTAGCCAAATGCCAGTAATCTTGTAGTGAATTGTTTGCATCCCTAGAGAGTTTCTGGAATTCCATACTTGCAGCTTCACAAATTTGTTGTATTGAAAACTCGCCATTATTTGCAGCAAATTTATATAATAAAGGACACTTCTTGCATTAATAAATGACCGCAACACATTTTATCTCTGAAATATGATCAAGTGGTAAAAAGGGAAACAAGATCCTCGTGCGACACCACAATAAATGTACTTTATAAAAATATCGTTTTTAGCACTCACCAGGATAAATTTGGTAACACATGTTCTACGAGGATCCCAATAAATACACAAAATATTTTTTTATTATATATAGTGCCAAATTTTCTTCAACACTTATTATATTTTGATTTGATTAGTGTTGACTATAGACATGGACATTATCATATCATTTTGGTTTAGCATGTTATTAGATGATAGAGATATTTTGACTATTGATGGATTATGATTCATAGTATGATTTGTGTGGATTATTAGACACATAGAGAGACATTTTATATGGATGATGACGATGTGTTGTTAGCATATATATATTTACAGACATTCAAAAAGCTTTTCATGTTGAGTATGTTTTAGCATTTGAACTAATATCATGATATTATTGAAGGCTTCGCAGTAAAATACCGTCAAACTCACATTTGTAGAGGATGCCACCAAGGATGACATAGTAGTTAGTGAGTTGAAGGAATGACCTCCAACCATATTTGGATAAGTCAGAGGGGATTTTTGATTGTGAAATATAGTCAAAGATCTGGGTATACCAGAGATCAAATTGATTAGTTTCGATGATATTTATGAGAGGAAGCTCATTAGTATGTGATGGCTGATTGATGTGGTGGAAAACAATGAAGATCCTGGATTCTTCCATTGTCCAAGGGACGAGAGATGTAAGGGAGGATATGGTGTATGAAATTTTTTTAGATGAACAAGGGATGGTTTGGATATTTATTAATCGAAAGCTTCAAGAAGAAATTCTATGATGTCCTTTTATTTTTTAAGGACTTCATTTTTACATTGATAAAATTCCTTGATTTTATTGATGATGAGATGGGAATCACCATAGATATCGAGGATTTGGATTCCAAGCATGATAGTGGTTTGGAGGCCCAAGATGAGGGCTTCATACTCATTCATGTTGCTAGTGCACTCAAATTTGAGTTTGTAGGCAATAGGAATAGGAGTTTCCCAAGGAGGAATGATGGTGATACCAATGCCTCCCCTTAGCGAAACTTAGATCCAAGAAAGAACAATGTCATTTTGAGGGGAGAATACTCTAGATCAATGGTGTGGATGAATTCGTTAGAAAATTACTCATGAGGGATTTTATTGTTGGGAAGGGGATTCGGCAAGTTTATCAACGATTACCTAGTACTTGATTGATTTTTTAGAGATGAACTCTAGATCAAACTTAGTCATGATCATAAAACATCGAGTGATGCGATCATTGTGGTATGACTTGGAATACATGGTTTTGATAAGGTTGAAGCTAGTGAGGATGTAGGTTTCATGATTGAGAAGATCGTGGAAAAGAAAAGAGTGCAACGAAAATTTTTAGCTTCGGTGTAGCGGGTTTTGTATCCGTGAAGAGTGCGGCTGATATTTTAGACAACTTGGTCCCTTCCGTGCTCATCATTGTGTGCCAACATGGAACACAGAGCATGATCACTAATAGATATGTAAATATAGAAAGTATCCCCCTTGCATCGAGGTATGAGAAAAAGTGGTGATATAAGATAATTCTTGAGTTCTTCAAAGGCCTTTTCAAAATTGGCATGCCACTTGAAGTGGGTGTCTTTTAAGACGAGATGATGAAAAGATTGGAAACGATCAAAAATTCACGAGATGAAACGATGGATTGATTAGAGTGGGCCTTGAAGACTACAAAGTTGTTTAAGATTGGAAGGAGGAGGTATCTCAAGGATGGATTTGATCTTGGTGGTGTCAACTTCAATACCCCTGATAGAAATGATGAAGCCAAGAATTTTTCCAGTTAAAACTCAAAAAACACACTTGACAAGATTAAGACTAAGGAAGAAATGGATAAGGTATGTGGAGAGGATTTTAATGACATAATAATGATACCGTCGACATTTGGATTTACCCAATAGGTCATCGACATAATCCTCTATGGTTTTGTGGATAAGGTCATGGAAGATATAGGTCATGGTGTGTTGGTAGGTGGACCCTTCATTTTTCAAACCGAAGGGCATACATGATAATAGAAGGCTCCCCAAGGGATTATGAAAGATGTCTTATGATGGTACTTTTGTGTAATGAGGATTTGATTGTAACCAGAAAATCCATCCATAAGAGAAAGCATCTCATGGCCAGTGGTGAGGTCAACAATCTGATCAATGTTAGGAAGGGGAAAGTCATCCTTAGGGAAAGTGATATTTAGGTCTCAAAAGTATATACAGATGCAAAGCTTTCAATAGGATTTTGAAATGGGGATAATATTAGAAACCCATTAGGGATAATCGATAGGTTGGATGAAGTTGGTGTAAAGGAGGTGCTGCAATTCTTCTTTGACTAAAATAGAAACACAAGGGTGCATGCGGCGTAACTTTTGTTTAACTTACTTTACATTGGGGATAGTGATTATGTTGTGGATGAAAATTTTAGGATCTAGGCCTGACATGTCATTGTCCAACCATGTGAAGGCCTATCTATGCTTAATATGGAAGGCATTGAAGGATTATAACTCTTGTGGATCAAGAGACTGGCCAAGCTTGAGGATGCGGGGTTCTTACAAACTCCCTATAATGAGGTCAATGGTGGATTCAATGAGGAGAGTTGATGAAATAGGAGGTAAGGACTTATGAATATTATAATCTTCTACCCCCCATATAGGAAATAATCGATTTGTCGCTACATTGAAGAATATCAATGGTAGGGGAATCCTCCTCTATCATGTTAGTGATTTTGAGAGGAAGGGACCTAGTTTCACCATCATATTGATAGGTGACTGGTCCTAAAGTGATGGTGGAGATTTTTTTTTAAAAAATTATAAGAAAGGGACATGGTGTCGTCTATTTCCATGTGATCGTTAATTGGATAAAGATTGAATGATGAATCAATGTGCATGGGGCATGTAGAAGAAGTAGGTACAAGAGGGTTAGTGGGTTTCTCTTTAAAATGTAGTATAAATTTCTTGTGATATTTGCAGGATTGGATAATGATAAGATCATGCATTCCTAATTCATAACGTCTAAGATTTAATACCTTCCATGTATAGTGGTGGAGGTAGGTGCAAGAAAATGATATGTTTTAGAGGAAGTTCAAGCTATTGGTGTATGTCTTAGTGTGGGGTTGATAGTAGATTTGAGAAGAATGGAAATTGATGCCACCATAGTTGAGATTGGTTTTAAGATGAGGTGGACCAAAGGAAATGATATCCATGACACTACGTTGATAAATAGAATCTTTTCAGGTATACAGAGTTAATTAGGTGTGGGAAGAGCATTAAGGGTGAGGAGTTGATACTCCCCCATTGAGAGACGCTGCATCACAGTGTCAAGAGATTCATCATTAGGAAACTTGGATGTAGGTACATGTGAACTAGTTGATGCTTTGAAAGATGAATCCTTCTTAGGAATGAGCAGGTCATTTCGTTAGTAGGTCATGTGGCATGCTTTGAAGGGAGGAAGATCAACTGGGAGTGTATGGATTTTCCCCTAATATTCCTACTCAAGGCAGTGATCAAGAGTGGATGGGACATAACACATGACATAGATCAATGGGCATCTGAGCAAGATGTTATATTAGAACTCCCCCTCAACAATGTAAAAGATCTCACAAAGGATTATTTCACTAATGTAGATGGGGACGATAACTATTCCTAAAATAGGGGAAAAAAATCGTTGAAAGCTCAAAGAACCATGGGTGATTGAGTGACAATGGTGTTGGGAAGATTCAACTAATTGAAGTTATGGGATGAGATTATATTGCTATTAGCACCATTATCAATCTTATGACGTTGGATAAAGTTTTCATTAATGAAAACAATGATGAAAAGGGGGACATCATGATCTTCAAGTCGGATGTCGAGAATTCTGGAATCATCAAAGGAGATGGTGGTCAAATTTATAAGGTCCCCGATAAGGGCCGTGAAAGTCCAAGGCTCATATGTGGTGATTAGGATACCCTGCAAGGCTTCGATGGGAGCCTGTTGATTGTTAGGGGAGCTTTGAATGAGTTCATAGAGAGACATTTTGACCAGAGCATGATGCATCTTCTTTACAATGTTTTGCTTTATAAAAATAGACTTTTGGGTATATAGAGTGGCTAGGATGGATACCTTAGCCTTGGATGATGTGGAATATGGAGTGGGCACATTAGAAGGAGCAACAATGAATTTTTTTGGTTTTAATTGGGTATATGGATGCAAATCATGGGGGTGAGAGTGAGTGGTGATACAAACAACATTGATGAATAGAGAGCGACCTCCTTTAGAAGAGGTATTGTTTGGAGGTGGGTTTGTGATGAAATATTTGGGTGGAGAGTCGGGTTTAAAGGTTTTAGAAGTTGTTGATTTTATTGGAGGGTTGTGTTTAGTTGTGGATGAGATGGTAAATGGAAGAGGGAGGTATTCTTGGATGAGAAGATCATATTATTCTATGAGATTATTAATGATGGTTTGAAGAGACTTGAAATGCTTTGTGTCATGTCTAGGGACATGATGATAAGTAAAAATAATTTTATAATCAAACCATGTAGTTTTCTACCCATGTTAATTGAAGGATTTGATGGGATGAAGGGTGATTGCAAATTCTTGAATGAGGTGATGAAGGATGTCAGTCTATGACCTGATGGGGTTTTTCAAAGAGGGGATTTTGTAAATTGTGGATTGATTTCATATGGAGGAGGAGGATGAAGGAAAAATCGGTGCCTTACTCCTGTGAATTTTGATAGGGGTCTTGGATTATTATTTAGGTTTGAAAGGAGGAGTGGATAGTTTTGATTTAGATTTTTTAATGATGGGGGATTTGGATAAAGGGAACGGTCCCAAAATAGATAGGAAAGTTCCTAAGATAGATGATTGTGTGTTGTTTTTCTTGGATTGAGGGATATTTAAAGGGGGGATCCAATTTCATGTAGTGATGACAAAGATATTTTTGGGTAGGAGTGCCAAGGTTTTTAGATTTGTACTATGAAGGTTTACCCTTGGTGGGTATGAAAATGATATCAATTGTGGGATTGTCCTTGAGGGTAAGATTACATGATTTGGATGTAGATTTTGTTACATTTGTAAGGATTGAGGACGAGGAGATTTTTTGGATAACATGGTTGGTAATATGAGGAGAGGTTGCAAATTTTGTGGATTTTGGAGGTTTCGATATAGGAATGGTTGTACTTGTTGAATATGAGGATGTGATTGGGACATTATTTTTTATTAAATCAAGTAGGGATATATGCTTAGCATAGGATTTAAGGGATGGTGTGGATGTGGGTGTGGATTCAGATGTCGATGTAGGTATGGATACAATTGAGGATTTAGGTGTAGAAGTGGGTGTATATGTAGGCATGGATGTAGTGGTAGATGTTGAGATAGACATGGGGATGGATACAGGTATAGTAGATATGGGTGTAATAGATGTAGATATAGTAGATGAGGATGTAATAGATGTAGTAGATGTGGATGTAGTAGGTATGGATTGTGATATTATGGAAGATGTAGTTGTAGATGGGGAGATAGGTGTGGATATTATAGAAGTGGATATAATTGATGTGGATGTAGTAGTCGTAAATGTAGTAGAAGTGGGTATAAAAGACGTAGATATAGTAGATGGGGATATGGTAGATGTGGATGTAGTATATATGGGTATGATAGATGTAGATATGGGTAGGGATGCAGATCTGATTGTAGATGGATGGGTAGATGTTGAAGTATATGTGGGTATAATAGATGTGGATGTAGTAGATGAGGAAGGCGGTTTAGAATCCTGACATAAAGTATTGATTCTATGGGCATTTAGTGCTTAAACGGTGAGAGGGTTAACTTGGTTATTCGGTGGATGATTAGGTAAGGGATGTGTGAAGAAATCTAATGATTATTTAAGAGGGATGTTAGGATTTTCCAACTTAAGGTCCCTATAGACACTAAAATTAGGTCACACTCCCCTTTCGTACCTCGACCAGAAAGAACCCTTTATTACATTTACCTAGCCATGACCCCCCTTCACCGGGCGGACTAATATTAATTTATTTTATTTAATTTAATTAATGCATTATCCTCAATATATTTATTATTTGAATATTTTATTTAAATAATATCCACACACACACTTCACTTAGACACCTCACCAAGCCAACTCAACCTAAGACCTATTCTTAGTAATTTGCCATAACTAACTAAGACTTACCCAAACCCTAAATATCAATGCCTACATTCCCTATAACCACATTCCAGCATGCTCACAAGAGGCTCTCAGTATAATTCGCAGGATAATGACATGAGATCCAAGGAAATCAAGAGGATCTCCCTAGTTTAGTAAACCTAGGAAATCCCGCCTTCACCAATGTCGGTTACTCCTAATTGTCGCCGGTTAAGCCGGACTGCCGTTGGTTACCCCTTTTAACCCCTAAAATCTCTTATTCTCAAGGTTGGAAAACATTAGGAGAAATTTTACGAGTAAGAACACATCTTAGAGAGATAATGCATCTTTAGAGAGTAAAATCCAGAAAAAAATCGCATCCACGAAGATTGAGCATCTTCTCCTGCACAGCCATCCCAGCCATGATCTGATCTATCCAAGCAAAGAGGAGTGTACATGAAGCCGATGAAGAATCTTTTCTTCAGTTTTTGATCACTTGCAACCTTCAAATCCATCATCAAAACCTCCATCCCTCACACACAAGCATTCAGGAATGGAATCCAAGTAAGTATAACATCATACTTTCTTGGTTTATTTCATTTCATCATCATTTTATCATCCATTGTTTATCTTGCCCCCTATTGAACTTTTCCACATTTTCACCTCCATATACCCATTACAACCTTACCAAAGCCTACTCCAGTCACCCAATACCTCATATTGACCAACCAAATTCCTTTGTGCAATCACAAAGGATACCATTGCTTATTATGTGACATTTCCAGATCTCACAGTAACGGACACCGGTTACACCGAACCGCTGTCAGTCACCCCTGACCGACACCGGTCTCTGTATTTTCCCACATAGCCTAGAATAGAGACCTACCCACCTAATTTCATCTCACCCTCATTCACCTATGATCTACCCGAGACCTCTATTAGACCTGCAGAGATCCAGAACCAATCATTTGACCTTTGGATTCTATTCTAGTTTAGCCTGTTAGATTAGATCTATTTCTTATTGTGTTTTAAGTGAGATACCTAAATCATTTTAAATAACAATAGGATTTACATTGTTTACAGCATTAAATTTTTTAAAACAGTGGACTGACAACCATCTAGGAAGTATCATACTTCCTGGATCTAGCATACGCTAGGCATTTCACTGCCCATATTGTTTAATTCCTTCTGGGGGTCTTGTTTTCATTGCAGGTAGTTCCTCCTAGCCGAAAGGAATCTCTCACAATCAGATGAGGATTTGGAAGTCATACGCGCGCAACAAACCATCAACTGAAATTTGAACAGGTATTCATGCTACGCACGTTACCCTATCTGTTTCATCAACACTTCAAATAAATGATCTAAGAAATAGGTGAAACATTTTAGCACACTCGGTGGGATCCATCCAGGGTTCCTTGCATTTCATTCATTCCTAGGAAAAAATTGTGTGTTTGTTTCCCTTCTCAAAAGTGTACACACTAATTTTCCTCCTTGGTAACCCACCTCTTCTTCCTATTTTCTCTAAAGGAAACTTTTCTTTTGGTGTAATTAAAAAGAACCATTTCTTCATGTTTTCTGCATTATTGTGAAAGAGCATCCCTTTTCCTTTTCATCTTATTGTGTCATTTAATTTCACATTTTGATTTGGGCTTAAAAATAAGTGCATTCCATTATGATTTATTGCATTAGCTCACATTGATTGAGGGCAACCTATACGCTAGAAGTCATGCCCAGCTGATCGTTGACAAAGGAACCATAGAAAAGTACTTCTATCCTTTTCTCTTTCTTTGAGTCTTACCAAACCACACAAAAATTTAAAATACATACATTCTTAAAAAACATCCTACCTAGAAGAAGCTATAGGTGATCACACGATCACAGCACAGTGGACACCCATCTCGCTGCTCTATTGAGTCATACTTCAGAGCGAAGCTCGCCCCCACCATAACATACCTGAAACCTCACCTTTTAGATGTTCTTATTTGTAGGAAGCCATCCTTACCAAAAACTCTATTTCACAATTCATGTTTCGGTCCCTAAATAACATAAGCTAAACAAACATAATAGAAAAGGCACTCCTAGGATCTCATTTTCTTCGTGTTTTTGCTTGGCTTGCATTTTGAGGTGAGAGATCACGTTCATCATTTTTTTTTGTTCATCCTTGCATGCTCCTCATCACAAATGGTGTATTCCGGCTTCACCTAAGTGTTCCTCAGCCATATCATCATCATTCTCAAAATTGTGGGTTTGATTCTACATCAAATTTTAATTCACAACCACTTTCTTTCGTCATTGTTTTAATTTAATAGTAACCATCGTCAGTTACCTCTGACCGCCATCGGTTACACCAAGCCGACGTTGGTTCTAGGTCCCTTTGCTAACCTACTCAAAATGACATTTTTATTCATTTTCTTCCACTTTTCATAGTCTTTGTCACTTTCGTTATTCCCATTGACATTTTAAACATCCTCAGATTTGGCATACCTGTCGGATTTTACCTTCTACCTCATTGTTTACTCACTGTCATTTTCTACAGTAACCGGTAGCGGTTACCCCTCACGGGCATTGTTTTTCCCTAACCGGCATCAGTTAGCCTGTTTCACATCCCAGCCACCATTTGGTACTTAATATACTTTTTGTCGCCATATTCCCCTGTTCCTGTTGTTATCTGTTTCATTTATAGATAAGCAGCCCTACCTGATCAGTACTGATTCACATGGTGCTGACCCGAAGATAAGCAAGCGCCCTTGTATTTCACACCAATTGTCAACCACTCCTACCTATTCCTTCACCACCTTTAATTTTATCACCAGCCATGGATCCCATCCAGCCTACTACTATCGCTACTGGAGATGAGGAGTTCGCATGACTCCTTGACCAGAACCTTGTCGTCTTGTATTTTTACCTCTCACACTCGTCCACTCGAGATGCCTCGGGTTAGTTGATATACAACATGCCCATATCTATCCCTCCGACTCTCACACCCATTCCCACATCGGCCCCATTGGCTCCGTGCTGCCCGAATCCACCTTACCCCCAGTTGTTTCATAGTTAGGTCCTATACCCGTTATGAATGTTGCGTATGTTACCTCTATGGCCCACATTACATCCACCGTAACACTCCACGACTACCCCAAACACAACCTCATCCACCCCTAATGTCTCACGCATACCTATAGCTATATTACCACCTCCAATGTCGGTGACCCCTACCCCATTTCAGAACGCGGTTCTTTCCATTCCATAATCATTAGCCCCCATTTCCACAAGGGTTACCACAACCCTTCCACCCCCATATACATACTACCAACAACCTCTTGTTTCATCCATTATTCATTCTGAGTTCATACCCCCTATCTCACTGCCTTCTTCTCCACCACCCTACATGGCAGCCCCATACACTGGAGTGCCACCCCTATTATATGCCCAAAACCAACCTCCTCACGCTACAATAGGCATCCGATCATCACAACCCACCAATAACCTAATTAAATTGATGTTGGATAAGATGTAGACATTAGAGGCATCGGTTTCCGGCTCCCGCAACACTCTCACCTATGAAGAGATTTGCAACGATCCTATTCACCCATCCATTCCTATCCTTTCATATCTTGTATATTAGGAAATGCCTAAATTCAATCATTTCAATAGCAAAGAAGACCCACAATAACATTTTTGGTCATTCAAACATGGGTGTTATATGATCGCTCATGATGATGCATTGCTTTTGAGAACCTTTCCCATGTCCCTCACTGGACTTGCATTAGATTGGTATAGTGGGTTACCTAAACACTCTATATTCTCATTGAATCAGGTATTCCAAGCCTTCTTAGATCATTTCTCTATCAATATCATCAAGAAGGTTACCATAACTAATATATATTCCACATGTTAGTATGAGGACAAATCTATCACAAGTTTTTTCACTCGCTGGCACAACCTGATCAATCAACTTACCTTCCAACTACCAAAAATAGAACTCATCAAGCTCTTCACAATGGATTGTGCTAGTAATACCTCCCTGACCTTGCAGGTCAAAACCTTCCGAACATTTGATGAGGCATTCACTATGGCACGAAAGTTAGAGATTTGGTCCATCGAAGAGACGAGAATCTAGTTATGCAATAATAATTTGACATTCAAGTTGAATGATACCTCTTCTTCTTCCGAACTGCAAACCAATTATTCAAAAGCAAATGGCACCACTAATGCAGTCATACTGAAGGTCGGTCTAGCTCATCTGTCAAATCGGGCTACACCCTCATCTAATCTCTCACCTATCTAGACTTTTCACTTCAGACAAGAACAATGAAAATATACCCCAATTGAGGAACCTTACTCTTATGTCTTAGAAAATCTTATTAAAGTCGAAGCCATCACCCTTCCACCTATAAAACCACACACTTGTTTTGACCCTCCTCGCCCCATGCCCGTATGGTATAAAGAACATGATTTATGTAACTATCATCGAGTAAAGGGTCATAGTGACGGAAATTGCATCACTTTCAAAAATATTGTCCAAGAAATTCTCGAGAAAGGTGAGTTAGATGTGGATAATCCCAACTCCACCCCAACCAAAATCTACAAATATTCAAATAACCATTTCCAAACCATGCCCCTTCATCCAATCAAACCAGTGAGACATCAACTCACGATACCCATACCCATGAGGTTCATGCTATCTTTAATGAGGTACCTGTCACCTCCCAATTAACTCACATCCCTTCCATAGAGGAAATCCTAGCCTGAAATCCTCCTTCTGCATCAGAACCAACCTCCCCTATTCCTTCACCCATAGAGGAACATATTTCATCTCCTTCATCACCTACGGAGGGGTCTTCCACTAACATCAAGACCATCTCACCCCTGGCTTCTCCACTTAGAGAACCTTTACCCACAATACCTCCTCCACCCATAGAGGAGCACCCATTACCTCCACCCATAGAGGAGCACCCATGACCTCCTCCACCCACAAAGGAGCACCTATCAATTCCTCCACTTATAGAGGAGATCCCATCATCTCCTCCACCCATTATAGACTCAGTTGAGATACCTTTTCCTATTGGCGAGCATTCTCCATCAGCTACCAAGAATCCCTCTGACCTACTTTCAGGTCTCTTACCCACAAAATTTGAAACTAGCCAATTCCCCGTCTCTAAGACACATTTTACTAGAATTACCATTAGTTCTCATGTTTGGCCGATCATTTAGATTATGTGGATAGGGATTTACTATGGGGATGCCTCTTACTCCCTGTCTCAACACAGATGCAGAGATCCCTCACTGATACCTCCACTATCTACCCAAACGCATTTCGACCAATCAAACCAAACACAACCACCTCTATCAAAAAACCTTCCATGATACCTGTTAGAACTCAAACCACACCCTTACCCATAACCCACACCTACAACAGTGCCTCAACTAAATCTATTTCCACTTTAGGGGTCACTCCGACCACTAGCCTTACTCATCCACCTATTAAACTAGATTTAGCTGCATCTTCTAATGTCAATACCACACCTACTCTGACACCCAAACCAAAGAAACAATCCCATTGACCTCATACCCCAACCAAACCAATCACACCCACACTTGTCCCTCCTGTCTTAAGACCTCAGCTACCCAACATGGTCAAGCTACCCTCACCCATCCATAAACCAATAACACAATGACCCATTCCTTCCTCACAAACATCTAACCTACCCAAGCACACAACACGACTTACACTTGCACCTGCAGTCTCTTTACCACCAATACCTTCAATACCCTCATCTATTGCTTCACTATCCACTACACTTTAGTCATAGTCCCTCACACCCCAGGTACAACCCACATCATCTACATTCATAGCACCCCCGTTATCCCCGTGGGTAGCTCACCCTCTTCCTCTATCTGGTTTTCCTTCTAGACCTCATACACCCACATCACCTTTACACAAGAAGGTGCAACCCAAAAAAAAAACCACACTAAAAAAATCACACACACTCCTACATGTCCATCTACTATAACCATACCCAAACAAACACGATCGATACCTAAAACCACACTGGAACCTAAGATCGTAACTCAACATGTTCTTACTCTTCCAAAAATAGTTCCTTGACTATCAACCACACCTACACCCAAATCCATGTTCACTTCCCATTGTGATCCACTAGTAGGGTCCTATGCCAAAATTTTAACCAACCTCCTCGAGACTTCTGTTATCACATTACCGCCACTCCGACCTTATGACCCCCTCAAACCCAATCCAAAAGGGTTTGACGATACTATAATTTTTGCATACCATCGTGTTCTAGGGCATGATGTGGAGAACTGCAAGGCCTTGAAAACCATCCTTAACTAATTGTGTCCACCAGAAACCAACTTTGATGATGACAACTTGCTTGATGAGGATCCTGTTTCAACGACACCCATTCCCATAGTGCCCACTCAACAACTACAACCACCACCCTCACCACTCCTAGAGCCACCCTCAAGATTTGAAATTAACATGGTTCACATTAGATAACTTGCCATGCCACCTTCCAAATGACCTCATAGGGTTTTTCTCCTCCAGTAGGTTTTTGACCATCATGTCATTATACCACTCACCCTACACCTTCTCCATTTTCCAACTCCCCTCAAATCAACATGATACATGTCATTCCACATGTGCAGAAGGGAAAAGAAAAGGCAACTGATCCACCAACCAATCCTATACCCAACATACCATTTGCACCCATACCTAAAATAACTATTCGCAGACCCACGTACCCCATTTCTAATGGTGTCACACATCGCACCATCCTCAAACAATTACACCAATCTCCCCTCAAAATTTCCTTATCTAACCTCATCCAAACCTTGGAATCCCATCGTCAAGACATCATGGAGGTTCTTCAATCTATTAAGGTTTTACCCAATGACCCTACACCCGTAGCCTCCATTTTCACACCCCATCATGTAGCCTCTTTTACCAAATTACCATCTTCATCTTCACCCCATATTGTTCACCAAGTGGCCTCCTTTAGCTTCTCATGGGAAGAGATTGTGCCACACCAAAACGATGACCCAAATCCATCCCTCTTCATCTCCATCCACATTGATGACATATGGGTACACCGTGTGATGATTGATGGAGGCGCTAGCATTAACATCATTTCATCCCATGAAATTTTCTCAAATGCACATACCTAACAATTGCATGTATAAACATCAGGTCATGTTGCATTCATTCAACAATGCTATCACCTCCACACTAGGCACTATCATACTTCATGTTCGCGTGGGCCCCGGCACTATTCCAGAATTTTTTTATTTTTTGGAGGGGGAATTTCAATATAACTTGTTGCTTGGTAGACCCTGGATATGTGTCATGGGTTACGTTCCTTCCACTTTGCATCATTGTGTAAAGTTTGAACATGAAGGACACACTTCTACCATTCTGAGTGACCCATCACCTTTCAAAACATGCAACATGCTTTACCGACCCAATGTTGTGCTCATACCTGTTAATCCGTCTACCTCTACAACCAATACCGCTTCACCTACACCTCCACCTACCAGTACAACAACTTATTTCACCGCACATACCTCCTCCATTCCTACCACTGCTATAACTCCCATGGCTAATCGATTAACTTCCTAATCCGTTAACTCCACCTCCGCATCGACCTCCGACACAACATCCATTCTAGCTACCTACTTACCAACCACTGATCCCTTGGAAGGTGTTTTTCAATGCCTCACTCTAGGGGGTTACCACCTATATAGTGTCAACACATTCCTTACTCTGCATGAGTATGGAAGCCTTCACCAACACCCTCACTATGATCACCATATAGGAGAACGCCTCCTTTATGGTCCTCCTCATCTTAGTACTAGTCTCACATATGGGGGACTTAATACTACCACTTACACACCTGAACCACCATCACAACCCCGCCCATTTTCCACTGACTTCCAATCACTTACCAATTGTCGTTTCGCCCACACCTTCTTGCACCACTGTGCATGGAAGGGTTTTGGTTTTGGATTTTACGAGCAAGGCCACCATACTGTTATTCCATGTACCACCCGCAAACATAACGATCGTAGTGGTATCAGCTTCCCCGAACCTCCTACCAAACAAGCCCACATTGAACTCATTGAGGACCCTAGTCCTTTTCCACCTTCATCTTCATCACCACCTATACCCACTCCACCTTCATCACCACCCTCACTGATGCAGTCGATGGATCCTGAATCTATCCCCCCTAACATTTTTTTTTCAGAAACACAATTTCCTTAGGGCCTTTGACTTATCAACATGAGGGTGAGGCCCCTTCCACTCTTCCATTCCTGTATCCTCAAATGATCGATGATGAAACACCTACAATTAATGTCATTCAATGTCAGGATGATGAATCCATACTCACCTACCTTGGTGCAAAAGACTCATATATTCATTAGTCGTTACCCTCTGAGACGTAAACCATTTTGAATGAATCGACTATTGAGATTAACATTCATACTCATGACGACCCGCACATCCTAAAGATCGGACAATCTTTAGATGTTGCTGAATAGGAATCCATCACTTATTTTCTCCGATATCATAACCACACTTTTACTTGGTCTTACACAGACATGCCGAGTATTGACCCCACCATAGCGGTCCACAATATCGTAACTATTCCTGATGCGAAACCTATCAAACAAAAGCTGAGGAAAATGCACCCTCGCATTGTTCTTCTCGTCAAAGATGAACTTTAGTGCCTTCTTTCCATTTCCTTCATCTTACCCATTGATTATCCTCATTGGATTTATAACATTTTCCCTGTTACTAAAGCAACAGGGGGACTCCGAATTTGGAAGGACTTCCGTGACCTCAACCTAGCCTACCCAAAAGACAACTTTCCCTTGCCCGGTATTGATCAACTAGTTGACCTCACCACTGGTCATGAGATGCTCTCACTCATGGATGGCTTCTCTGGTTATAACCAAATTTTTATTGCCCCAGAAGATCAGCACAAGACCGCATTCATTACCCCTTGGGGAACCTTTTGCTATCACGTCATGCCTTTTGGCCTTAAAAATGCTGGTGCTACATATTAGCATGCTATGAATTACATCTTCCATGATATCATGCATCGCATATTGGAAGATTACGTGGATGATCTCTTGGCCAAATCTAAACATCACTCCAAGCACCTCACCGTCCTTGAAACCATCTTTGACTGCCTCATTAAATATTGCATTTTCCTTCAGCCTAAATTGTGCGTCTTTGCGGTTCTCTCAGGAAATCTCCTGGGATTTATTATTTGCTTCCATGGTATATAATTTGACCTTGTTAAAGTCAAGGCCATCCTCGAAATTCATCCACCTACTAACCTTCGCTAGCTCTGTAGCATGCAAGGTAAATTGTAGTCCATTCACTGTTTCATTTCACAATTATCTGATCGGTGTCAACCATTTCATCATTTTCTTAGGAAGGATGTCTCCTTTAAATGGGATGATGACTGTCACAAAGATTTTGAGGCCCTAAAACAATACCTTCTCCAACCACCCATACTCATTCCACCTAAAGATGATCAACCTCTTTAGCTATTCATATCAGCTACCGATCATTCCTTGGGAGCCATGCTTTCTCATCGTGATGAACAACACAGGGAGCAGGCGGTTTATTACATAATCCGTACTCTTTTGCACTATGAAACCCGATATAACCATCAAGAAAAACTTTGCTTAGCCTTAGTTTTCATTGCCACCAAACTCTGTCATTACCTACTCAACCATAAAACATATGTCATGACCAACACTGATCCATTATACTTCATGTATGCTAAACCTTATCAAAATCAGCGTGCCACGCGATGGATTATGCTTTTAGCTGATCTTGACCTTGAATTCCTTCATCAAAATTCCATCAAGGCCAAGCTATAAGCGACCAACTGGTCGACGTTACTCTTTCCCTCGATGAACCCCCTTACCAAATGACACTGTTCTTCGACGGTTCCATGTGTCAGCATGGGGGTAGGACTAGTATTATCCTCATTATCATGATGGAGAACCCATGCCATTATCTTTCAAACTAGACATTGAATGCACCAATGATATTGCCAAGTATGAATCTCTCATACTAGGTCTCCAAGCCGCATATGCCCTAGATGTCAAATCAATCCACATATTTGATGATTCATAATTGATCGTCAACCAAGTCAATGGTATGTATCAATGTTGTAACGAGATACTTTAAAAGTATAAACATCATGTAGACATACTTTTGACCACCTTTTATCATTACACCCTTCAAACCATCACACATTCAACCAATAAATTCGCCGATACCATGGCCTACTTAGCTTCCCAAATACCTGATTCCCTTTCTGATTCCAAAATATTTGTCACTGTACAATGCCTCCATTCACCCTCTTATTTACCTCACAATGTTTACTAAATCGAAACTAAAACCCATGATCTGAGTGACATTTGGTATAAACAATACTCTGACTACCTTTCTCTCTCCATCTTACCTCTTGATCTCACCCATAACAGAAAACAAGCCTTCCTTGAAAGGGTCTCTCATTTCATCATTCTGGGGGTACTCCTCTATAAGTGCGGATTTGATGGTATTCTCTTACGATGCCTCACAAGTTCTGAAATTCCTTATACCATTAAGGAGGTCCATGATGGCATATGTGGAGGTCACTTTAGTGGCCTTGTTTTTTCTAAGCATATTCTATGCCTAGGCTATTACTCATCAAGCCTTAACCATGATTGTTGTGACTATGTCAATTTTTTTTTGAAATGTCAACAACATTCCAACCTTCATAATACACCCAATCATGTCTTATAGGTCGCTCGTGACCTTTGGCCCTTCTCTCAATGGGGTTTGGATCTCGTCAGAGAAATCAATCTTCATTCTTCCCAATGCCATCAATGGATCATAATTGCTACTGAATATTACACAAAATGGGTGGAGGCCATACCACTCATCTCCATGAATGTCGATAATATATGTGAGTTCATTAACCATCACATCATTTTTTGCTTTGGTGTTCCTCATCACCTCATCAGTGACAATGGAAAACAATTCAAAAATAAAACATTGCAAAAAAATTGCGACACCTTTGGCATTCAGCTTAGTTTCTCATTACCTTATTACCCACAAATCAATAGCCAAGCTGAATCCACTAATAAAACCCTCAAGAAAATTCTCATGAAAGTGGTTGATGATAATGCAATGGATTGGAATATGCACATTCCTTTTTCCCTATGGGCATACTGCACTAGTATTCACACTTCCACTGCGGCCACACCCTTTTCCCTGGTCTACGGTACAGAGGTTGTTCTACCTCTCGCAGTCCAAATCCCCTCACTCCACATTTATCTCCATGAAATGCTTACTAATGATGACTTTTTTCAGGACCACTTAGCACAACTAGATTTATTATACAAACATTGTCTTAACACTCTGGATCACCTTCAAGTTTACCAACAATGTATCAAACGCACTTATGACAAACATGTTCATGAACGAACCTTACAAGTCAGTGACCTTGTCTCTAAATAAAATCAACATGTAACCAAAGTAGAAAAAAGTAAACAGGGAAAATTCACTCCTAATTGGCTTGGACCATATATCGTAACTCATACCTATGGATCAGGTGCCTATCATTTATCCTCACTTAATGGTAAACCCGAACCTCATCCCCTCAACGCATTGCATCTTCGACCATTCTATTGTTGAATTTTTGTCCTACCTCACCCTTTGTCTCTTTACAGGATTTTCCCTTGAGCACTATCCACTCGATACACCTCCCTAACGATTAAACAAGAATCATGTGAGTACCTGTCACTTGATATCTTCTCTTGAATATGTGTATCACAGCACTGCATATAACATGATTCTCATGGATACTTTTTGTCTACCTTTAGATGAGATCCCGTGGTAGTTCCACCTTGCCTTTTGAACAAGAGTCCTATCCTTCACATTGGAATTGTCCATGAATTCAATGACCTCACATGGGACCAAACTCCTTAAGTCAAACTTCTAATGAAAGATGACTCCCTCAAAAGGATGTCTTCCTCTTGACAAAATTTCTGTTATAAATAGACTGCTCCCTCGAAGGACAACTATGTGAAGTTTTAAAAAAAATGAACGAGAGAAACCGAAGCTTCCGGCATTGATCATCTTCACACACACCACAAGGAGTACGATATTCATAATCCCATATAGACTTCCCACATCGATCATTCTATCAAAAAAAAACTTTTTATTCATGGACTTGCCCACTGTGACCTAAGACCCCTTGCCCAAGGGCCCTGTCACTCAAAACATATAAAATTATCTACCTTTCACCCACCTTACCATTTCCACTCTCATTTCTTCCATTGCCTCAAGGGACATCTAGGAATTTAGACATTTGGTGATCATGTGACTACCGTAATCATAGAAAATGTCAATCGTGTAATTTCTTTAGGGTCTTATGTTCCTCACCTCCTCCAAGGTAGGATTTACTCAGTATGATCCTACCTAATCAGGTGGCTTTATTTCACCCTCTTATCTGTTAACCAACTTTGTTTATGTTTTGATTACCTTATATAGGACCTGGTCCTCGACACTTAGCTTTAAGGTAATCCTCCCCTTTCACCATAATCTCCTTCACCTACATCATTTTACCTATAATCTACCCACACCATTCCCAAAAACCTACCTACTCATTTTTTTTCCTAGCTCATGGGAGAACTACATCGGCCTGAGGTCTCTTTTCGTCGGGACTATGTAGGCAGCACTTCGAGGGCATGGGGCCCTTAGAGGTTAGCTCAGCCATTCTTTACCCTAAAATAATTCATCAACCATGCCTAACTCACCATTTACACCATATTTCACTTAGTTCCCCTTTAATAACAAAATTGGAAATCAAGCCACATACATAACAATTTGCTTACCACAACATACATTTATTACACCTACCATCTCTCTATCATCACTATGCATAGATTATACAACATTTCACATATGACCCATAGTATCATTCATTGCCAACATAATGAATCATAACTAAACCTACTTTCAACTCAACCATGCCTACGAACCTGACTCAATCCATATCTCATCTAATACAAGCCATAAAACAATGTCTCATACACACATCAACAAATCACAAATTACCATGAATCTCATCATACAAATAAATAAATATGTATCTCAATATACATGTTTGTCTCATCCTATCCATCATCTCAAAATTTTTGGCATGCACGCTGATATATATATACATTTATATATATATATATATATATATAATACAACATGTCATTGAAACGCAGGTTGGTCTCTTATATACAAAAAGAATGAATGAATCAATACAAAATATCTTCGGCACACAGGCCGGTATATGCTCAAAATATACAAACATCACTCGTACATCCTCACTATCTTTGGCACGTAGGCCAGTATGTGATAAAAAATACAACTACCTTCAGCACGCAGGTCGGCATATATATCCAAAAATCACTAGTATGCATCAAAAATCAAGTGACCACATCTTAGGCATCTCGCCAGATGTCCTCCATCTCTGTGTCACCTGCACCCTCAACCTCCTGTATCCCTGTTGGCACATCACCTAGCTCTGGTTTCCGTGCACTGGTGGCCTCTCCCTGATCAGGACTCGGAGCTCGCTGGCCTCCTGTGATATCCACACTATGTGTGCAGGATATCGTTCTCTCATTAGACACCTGTTGTGCTTTGTACTCTCCATAGGATAGGAAGACTATCTCGACCACCATGATCTTATCTTGATAATATCTCACCTCACTTAGGGCATCCCATAACCTAGAGATAGGCACGATCTGTGTTGGTCCCATAGGTCTCGGCCCCTATACCTGCCCTGCAACGACCTGCCCTACCCTAACATGTGAACTGGGACTAGCTCCATGTGCCTGTGGTGGTGCCCGTTATCCCTATGCCTGTGGTAGTGCCCCTATCCCTGTGCCTTTATTTGGGCCTGTAAGGCCCCAATCTGTGCCTAGGCTATGGCCAATTGACCCTGTAAACCTACCACCTGAGCCAGTAAGGTTGCTACCTGACCATCTCTATCTCTATCTCCTCCATCTCCTCCACCCTCTCCCTCCACCATCTGCACCTACAGACTAGCCACATGTACTCGTAGCTCTAATATCTCTGCCTCTAACCCATTCAACTGTGTTTTCACTATACCTATCTAGGTAATCGACATCGCTACCTACCCCTATAGGGTGTCTCTCTATACTATAATGGTAGCTAATTTAGGCTACCCCGGTCTATGTGGTATAGCTCATAACTAAGCCACCCATAACTACCTAAACCTATCTGTACATCTGGTGTCATCAATCTGCTGATCCACTGGCTCCTCCTCCTCCCCTGTAGGCACTGTAGGTTGTGGTAGAGGTAGAGGCCTCTCCATGTCATCTCTCTAATACTGTGTGAAGGATGGAGGAATATCCTGTACAAGCCCGAACTGCCATTAGACCCTGTCTACCAGGATCATATCATCATCCCTAGCGCAGTGACCCTGTATCCATCTCTCTAGTTGGTGCTTAGCTAGCTCCTCATGCATGTGCTTATATGAGGGGAATCCCACATATGGCCTCCAAATAATGTTCACTCTGGACAACCTCTCCAACAATTGCTGAAAATGGGCCACATCATATGTTGGCCTATCTGATCTCCACTCTCCTACAACTGACACCCATCTCCTGCATCCCACACACACACATCTCGTGGGAAATGTATCTACTCAAGACATCCCTATAACATGCTAAACCTGCGCAGCTGCCCATATGCCCATAGATCTCGGTATAGCTGCACCAAGAATGTTGGTGCCTAAGAAAAGAGCGTCTCTTGCACCATCATATCATGGAGCACCCCCATTAGTGATCAGGGAAAGTGTCCACCCTTTGCATCTAGTAGTGCATAGCAGCACACTTCCTCCATCAATAGAACCACTAGCCTCGTCTCATCCAGATAGGCTAGGTACATCTCGCTATAGCTCAAACTGGTGCTATGGAATCTCAGATCCACTGCCCCCTTGCCAAAAACTATCCCAATCAGCTCCTCTAAGGCCTAGGAGGAGATAGAGTAAACCTAGGCACCCAATATGGGTAACCACAAAATCTAGAACATGTCCTCCAGGGTGATAGTCATCTCACCCATCGAAAGGTGCAAGATGTTGGTCGCGGAGTTCCATCTATCGATGAGCATGACCATCAAGCTAGGTTACCACACAACACGTTGGTAGCACTGAATCCCACTCAAGCCCACTGCCTCCACGTGCCGTAGCTCCAAAGGGGTCGCTAAGCTGCGCAATGTCACTAGCAGCGGTAGAACCCTATCCCGCATGTGTAACTACACTCTCCCCTACATCCAATCCAAACACAACATTAATTATGACCATATTCACCAATTATCATCACCCTCCACCCTATTTTTACCCTACCCATCTCAACTACCTAGCCCACATCACTTTTGGACCCTTGTGCCTAAAATCCCGACTTGTGTCGGTTCACCCTAACTGACTCCGGTCACCCTTAAACCAGCATCGTTCACCTTTTTGGTGACCGATACTAGTTATACCCAACTGACGCTAGCAAATCTTGACTGACGCCGGTCACTATCGTGGAAAATTCCACAACTTCCCAAACCCCCCTTTTCTATAAACTTCCCCCTGCCCCTTTTACCCCACCTACATTGACCTAAACTCCCCTTAGACCCCTACCAAACCCACCTATACAATTAACTACCATCCCCCCCCTCTTTTTTGTCTGTTATTCCCACCATACCCACACTTTATTTTTAACCACCCAAAAAAACCCAAAACCCAAAAAACCCTACAAATAACAAATATCACAACCTCTAATCACCAATCTAGAGTAAGGCGCTTACCTCATCACACTGCCATCATCTCTATGGCATGTCTAGCTGCTGTGCTGGTGGTCCACCTGATCCCTCTCCAGCTTCTGCCATCACTAAATATCTACTTGCAACCTCCAACCAATCTACTCTCTCGCCTTTATCCCATGGACCTGCTACTCACCAACCTAACCCTCGTCAAATCAGACTGCCATCTCACTATCTTGTTTCCTCCGGAAATTTTTTTGTCTTTTATCTCTTTTTTTTCATTTCTTCACTTTGCACATAACAAATGAATATTAAAAACATGGATTTTTTGTTTTTATAACCCACCCGACCTAACCGACGTCAGTTACCATTAACCGGCATTGGTCACATACCCTACCTAACCGTCGCCAGTTTTCATATACTGACGTCAGTTATCCTATACTGACGTCAGTTATCCATGACCGCCATCAGTCATCCTCACCTACAAATTTCCCTTACTTTCTCATTTTACCCCACCCTTTACCTTGCTTCTTTACCCCATCTAACCTTTACCCAATCCATTACCTTACCTTTCCTTACCTCGTCACTTCCTACCTCCATTTTTCCTCCTTTGGGGACTTCTTATTCGTTTACCCCTACCTTGGCCTTACCCATACCGTGACCTAGATATTTGGACCTAGACCATCACTAGTGTCCTTTGACCTCATGTGTTCGCTATACCTTGTGGTATTGTTACATGTGTTGATTGACCTAATGACCTTACCTAGCCTATTGTCGTGACTGTTTATCTTGACCCTACCTTTGGTCTACCAGAACATACCTAAATGTTCCTACACCTAACCTACATTGTGTCTCCTCACCATATCCTATACCTTGGATACCGGATTTACTTCAACCTTGTTTGGATAAACCTATCAACCTTAGATGATGTAGATTTTTCCTACTCTTCAACTTAGTAGCATGTTGAATTTTATATGTTTGCGTGTATTTGGCTGTTGCTAGCTTTGACCCTAAACCATTACCTAGATTTCCCGAGTAGACCTTTCACCCTTTTTCCCTTGTACCCACTTGCCTTTTCCTCACATTTACCTTTTATCAAACCACTTACCGCTTCAACCTACTGCCTCGTCAATTCCTAGTTTGAGGGGGATCACCTTCACCCACACATGGGGCAACCACATCTTATTTTTGCTAGCTTCGATCACCAATACAAGCTACACAGCAAAAAGGGGCAAAATTTAGAAACGAAAATCAGGTCACACTCCCCTTTCATACCTCGACCAAAAAGCACCATTTATTACATTTACCTAGCCATGACCCCCCTTCACCCCGCTAATATTAATTTAATTAAATTAATGCATTATCCTCACTATATTTATTATTTCAATATTTTATTTAAATAATATCCACACATACACTTCACTTAGACACCTCACCAAGCCATCTCAACCTAAGACCTATTCTTAGTAAGTTGCCATAACTAACTAAGACTTACCCAGACCCTAAAAATCAATGCCTAATTTCCCTCTAACCACATTCCTTCATGCTCACAAGAGGCTCTCAGTGTAATCCATGGGATAATGACATGAGATCCAAGGAAATTAGGAGGATCTGCCTAGTTTAGTAAACCTAGGAAATCCCGCCTTGACCGATGTCGGTTACCCCTAACCGTCGCCGGTTAAGACAGATCGCCATCAGTTACCCCTTTTAACCCCTAAACTACCTTATTATCAAGGTTGAAAAATATTAGGAGAAATTTGATGAGAAAGAACACATCTCAGAGAGATAACGCATCTTCAGAGAGCAAAATCCAGTGAAAACTTGCATCTAAGGAAGGAGATTGAGTATCTTCTCTTGCATAGCCATCCTAGCTATGATCTAATCTATCCAAGCAAATAGGAGTGTACATGCAACCCATGCAGAAGATTTTCTTCAGTTGGTGATCACTTGCAACCTTCAAACCCATCATCAGCACCTCCATCCCTCACACACAAGCATTCATGACCGGAATCCAAGTAAGTATAACATCATACTCTCTTGGTTTATTTCATTTCATCATCATTTTATCATCCATTGTTTATCTTTCCCAGTATTAAACTTCTCCACATTTTCACCTCCATATACCCATTAAAACCTCACCAAATCCTACTCCTATCAACCAATACCTCATATTGATCAATGAAAGTCCTTTATGCAATCATAAAGGAGACCACAAATTATTCTGTGACATTTCTAGATCTCACGGTAACTGGTACTGGTTACACCGAACCACCATTGGTCACCTTTGACAGATACTAGTATCTATATTTTCTCACATAGCCTAGAATAGAGAACTACCTACTTAATTTCATCTCACCCTCATTCACCTATGATCTACCCGAGACCTCTATGAGACCTGCAGAGACCCAAAACCAATCATTTGACCTTTGGATTTTATTCTAACTTAGCCTGTTAGATTATATCCATTTCTTATTGTTTTTTAAGTGAGATACCTAAATCATTTTAAATAACAATAGGATTTACTTTGTTTGCATCATTAAATTGTTTTAAAAAATGGACTGACAACAATCTAGGAAGTATCATACTTTCAAGATCTAGCATATGCAAGGTAGTTCACTACCCATATTGTTTAATTCCTTCTGGTGGTATTGTTTTCATTATAGGTAGTTCCTCCTACCCAAAAAGATGCTCTCACGATCAGATATGGATTCAGAAGTCATACACGCGCAACAACCCTTCAACCGACATTTGAACAGGTATTCCTCCTACGCCCATTACCCTATCTATTTTGTCAACACTACAAAGAAATGATCTAACAAATAGGTGAAACAGTCCCCACGATCGATAAGTTGTTGCACTAGGTATTTGAAGGTACAACACTTTTTGATATGATGACCATAGATTGATGATATTTACAATAATTATCTTTACAGTACATTGTGGGTTTGGGACATGAATCATTAATGGGCAAGATAGGAGGAATTTGGATAACACATGCAACCATGAGTTTGTCGAAGATGGACCTATAATATTATCTGAGGGGAGTATAGTTAGGGAGAGCCGTTCTTTATGGAGGCTTGGAATGGGATGCAAAAAAATATTTGACAACAATAGCATTGGATACAATTTTGGATTTTTTTTTATGCATGGAGAATTTGCTGAATTCAGTTTTGGGCTTGTTGGAGTGGAGCTTGACATGGCCTTGCTCAAGGGCTCGAAATTCTAATTTACAGGCAATGGTGAAGGATTCCTCAAAGCATTGGAAAGAGTGGATTTGGATAGTGGATGGGATATGTTTAGCACATGATTTTGAGAAGATTTTGATGAGTTCAATTTGGGGAAGTGAAAAATATGATTGATGATGCCATGCCACCTAGTGAAAAAATCAACAATTCAATCATCGTCAAATTTTTTGATGGCATATAGATCAATGATATTAATTTTGTGTGTGATATTCAACTAGAATTTCTCTAATAAAAGATATGTAAGTTGAGTGAATGAGAAAAGTGAATGTTCAGGAATGTCAGTGTACCATTCCAAAGCGGTTCCATCTAATGACATGGGGAAAGTACAAAGCATGAGGTCTTGGATGTGGGCGATGAGATAACATGAGTTCCTAAAATAATTAAGGCATTTTGGGGCTCCTCCTTAATATTAAAATTGGAAAATTTTGGGATATTCTAGTGTGGAGGATAAGATTTAATGGATACATTTAGGTTTATAGGGTCATTGCAGATTTTTTCGTAGGTGAATGTGCTTTTAAGACCTAAAGTAATGGCTTATATGTTTTCCATTCTACTTATCAAAGCTCTCATGGGGTCATTAGATGTATGAGGATGAGGGGATGATTGATATGATTGCTTTTTGTAAGGGGTATATGGCTTCAGTTGTGGGTAGGATTGATATTTTTGGGGATAAGTAGGAGTTTGTGGAGGTGGTTGATAAGGAGGAAGATAGTTGATAGGATGTTTTTATTGGGAGATAGGATGTTGTGTGAGGATGTAATTAGATGGATAGGATTGTGAGGATTGGTGTTGAGAGATGGGAGGATTAGATTGGGCCAATGTTGGGTGAATTGGGATGTGTACATAATTTCGTTGAGATGTTTGAGTGGGTTGATTGGGGAGTATGTCTCAAAAGAAGCTTCAGAGTGGTGGTTGATGAGTTTGAGTTGACTCTGAAGGATGGGGTTGTGAGGTGACAATGTTGGCATGGAATTGAGATGTAAAGAAAGGTACTAAGCCTTGAATGTGTTGCTCATGTGGTGGAGGAAGTAGGTTATATTTTTGGAGAGTTTGGGTAGGCACATTGATAATAATGGTGGATGAAGAACTTGTTATCACCGAATCACAACACCCCTGGAGATATACTTGAACTCACGGTGTGATTGGATAACATTGGTACTATCTCCAAGTTGTGGGACTTGCTACCTGAGATAGACCTCCAGAGAAAGCTGGTTCTTGCTCCTAAACTACCTGCCACAATCTACTCTAATGCAGGATAAGCTAACTGTTCTAATCTAAATTTCCAAGGGACTAGGGAGAGAGAATGCATAAAATGAAATCCTACACTAAAGTGGTGATACACCAGAAAAGGAGGGTGGGAGAGTAGTCTCCAAATGTGTGAAATACAGAGGCAAAGTGCACACTAGAAGAGGTGATGACAGTTCACCATAATCTAGCAAAATGCATTCACAATAATATTCCAAGCATACACAATGATAATGAATCCCTGCAAGGAAATACTAAATAGACACAATATTCTTATAGAAAGATCAAAGGGGTAAGAAGAATGCAAGAAAACACACCAGGGGAAGATATATCCACAAACTTGTATTTTATTGCTTCCTGGTATGCACAATTCAGTCTATTACAAGATAAGGGCCTGGATCACCATGCAAGGAGTCCACTACAGGGGCCTGTAACACACTGGCTTCAAAAATCAATTTTGGTAGAGATTTGCTACCCAAAAAATCCCCTGCTTACAATGAGCCCAACACTCCAATTTATAGAAAAATGAGAAGGAAAAGAGAAGGGAAAATGGAAATCCCGAAATCTGTCCTTCAACCACCTGTAAGAGGCATTAAATTGAGTGAAAAGGTTGTCCATTACTTTCAAAAGGCTCCCCATACTGTCCCATGTGCTGCAGCAGAGAAAGAATGAAGACCATGCCTCTTAATTGCACTCCCAACTACCAAATAAAACACTGTTCTGAACCCGCCACGTTTTCTTAAAAAAATCAATCAATTTCTCATCAAATCTAGAATTTATTTATTTCTGTGCATTGGACTCGGAACCATGATTCCAACGGTACCAATTTTGTGTGATTTCGTTGAGAAATGCAAAAGTTATGGCCTTCTGAGTGCGGGCAGCTATAATAGTTCTGGCACGCCTGGTGGGACCTTAGAGGTCTTTAATTTCATTGCAACAAGATTGATGTGCACTTGTTGTAAGTTCCAGCTTTGAAGGAGATTTAAAATCACACATCTGGTGACTCCAAAAGATGAATAATCCACTGGTTTCTGCAGTCCAAGCCTGACAAATTTATGAGAAGAATACAGACTAGGTTAAGAACTAGGGAGGAAGGATTGTTTGTTTATCTTCATCTATCTCCAGGCAGAGAAAGAAGGGGAAGAAGAGATCAAAGATATTTGTCTCCACCTAATAGAAATTTTTCTACACCTCCACCTGGTAGACCTTTTCTCGCATGAACAAGGGTTCTCAGACCAATCAGAATGGCACAACCACTAAATCCCTTTGTCAATTTCACTGGCAGCAGCCCACTTGCCCTCAATGCACAGAATCCAGTTCCAATTGCAGCATTGAAGAACATTCCATTTTTCACTGGAGAAAATCATGCCACTCCTGGTGATCATGTCAAAGATATTGCTAACATCTGTGCAATCCATGAGATAAACAAAATGGATGTGGCTGTCAAACTTCTGGCATCATCATTCAAAGGGAAGGCATTGCAATGGTTCAGGAGCCTTGAAGTTGGTTCTATCACAAATTGGAATCAGTTATGCATAGTTCTCCATGAGCAGTTTGGAGAAAAGGGAGACAATTTGTCTCTACTAGAACAATTGACAACTATCAAGAGAGCCCCCAACGAGCAGCTGACTGACTTCAACTTCAGATTTCAAAGGTCTTGGGATAGGATTCCGGTGGCAGTCAGGCCAATAGCAGAAGGTGCTTTTCTATATTACCTTAAAGCTTTGAATTCTGATATTTCTATGTTAATTGAATCTATGGGGGGCACAACCTTACCTACTGCTTATAGTATTGCCATTAGGGGCGAAAACTATCTTATTCAAGCTAGTAAGCTAGCTCCTAGGCCTCCCATGCCCTTGTATCCGAACTTAGAAAATCCAAGCACCAGTCAAGCACCCACTTTGACTCCTATTCCCACTCCTAGAAATCAAAGTTCAAATGAGACTTCTACCTCATCCTCTAATGATTCAAACGAACTCCAAGAGGTCATGAAACAATTGCAAAATTTAGGAAATGAGCTGGTTACTATCAAAAGACAGCAAGCTCAAAGTGCTAGACTGTATCAGCCTCAAGCTCAGCCTAACAGGCAGCCATATCAACCTCAAAGACCACCCAATCCGGCTGCAAATCAAAATCAAAGCCAAGTAAGGCCTCCTGCTAATAGACCATTTCAGCCCTATAACCCCAATGTTGCATCTGCATCCAGAGCTTTGGTGCCAGTCCAAAATAACATGGCCCAAGAATATGATTGGTGTTTTCCATGTAGTCAGCCACATAACCAATCAATGTGCTTTAACGGTGCATTAAATCAGGCTCTAATGGTGCAAACCATTGGTGGGTCGTAAGAGTCCAGCCACGAAGAAGACCAGCAGCAAGGGGCATCTCAGCAAGGAACATCTTCAAACGAAACTACTCTTGTCAATTGGCAGGCTGAAGATTTGTGTGGTATGAATCAAATACCCTCTCAAAGTGTTGCAGCCAACACAAGGTCAAAGAGGAGAAATTTGGGTGAAGAACAACCATTGGCTTCGAGTAATCCACAACCTTCTACCACTCCACAAGCTGCTAGCAAGCAAACTGTAGTTCCAAACATACAAGGAGCATCCAATCCAGCTCCTAAACCAACTCAGATGCCAGCTGCTGCCGCTCATTTGCAAGGAATGAATGTGCAGGCCAAGGGAAAGCAGAGGGATACTTCGTCTCCATTCAGTATCATTGATCAGATGAAGAAGACAAATGTAAACATATCCATGTGGGAATCACTATCTATCCCAGGACAGAGAGATTTGCTACAAGCTGCCATGAAGGACTAGTCAACTTCAAATCAACAAGTCCAAATGCAAGAGAAGGTACTCACAAATGCTGCCCAGCCTGAAGGAGATCATGGAGGACTGCAAGGTAAAATGTTGAAGCCCCCTCCATTTTATGTTTCATTGATCGTAGGAAATAATTTGGTGCATAATTGCATGATCGATTCGGGAGCAAGTAGCTCAGTCATGCCAAAACAGATAGCTGATCAGCTAGGACTCCAATATGAAACCATCTCCAAGGGTGTAGTGCAATTAGATGGGACAGCAGTGACAATAGTTGGAGTAATCAAAGGATTGAGCCTCACACTGCATGCATGTCCCAACGTAATAGTGTTACAAGATGTGTCGGTCATAGACCTTCCACCACTCTTTGCATTGTGCTTGTCAAGAGACTTCACTGCTAAAATTGGAGGCTATCTTTCGGCAGATTGGTCACACATGTTGTTCAGAACAAGGTATGGAACCAAAGCCACAATCAGGTCTGAACCTATTGTGAACTTTCACATTGAGCCTTACACTCCAAGCCAAATCAATACCAACTGTTTAGCGTTTGATCAAGAAGATTATCCAAGCACTGATGAAGCTGACACCAAGGTTGGAAGCATCCCAGATTTGACTCTTGATGAATGGGCAAGTAAGGTGCATGCTTTTGATCCTTATCAAGAAATAGAAGAATCTGAGCTAGGATTCTATTGTTTACATGAAGAGAATCAACCTCTCCCCAGCATCACCAAGCCAGATTATGAGGACAGGAACGAAGTATGGGAATTGTTCTTTGATGGGTCAAGGAGTAGGCAAGGTGCAAGAGGAGGAGCTATGCTTATTTCACCGCAAGGTATAAGGTATTACTCAGCCTTCCGTTTCCAATTTTCCTGTTCAAACAACACAGCTGAGTATGAAGCCTTAATTCATGGACTACACTGGGAAAAGAAGAAATGCATCAGGAATTTACAAGTATTTGGTGATAGTGAGCTGATTGTAAACCAAGTCAAAGGAAAAAACACTGCCAAAAATGATCTGTTGAAGAACTACAAAAATCAGGTATGGGATCTTATTGAAGATTTTGAAGCTTTTAGCATCAATTCCATCCCAAGGAAAAATAATGAAGCCGCTGACAGGCTGACAGCAATTGGGGCTACGTTTGATGTTGTAGAAAGTATCAAAAGTGAGAAAAATCAGCCTCATATCAAATTGGTTGTGAGACCAGATGTTCCAGATAACAACACAAGTTGGCAAGTCTTCGAGAATGATCAACAGATTGTTAATTTCCTACAAGAAGAAGCTGAGTTCTCTGCCAGGAATCAAGACAAGCTGGAGCAGCAGTATGGTGACCAAGTGGTGCAACTTAGGACTAACAAATTACCAAAATGCCTCATAACCTTGGAGTCAATCTTCAACCCGAACGATCAGTTCCGGAAGGAGAAAGCAAACATTCAAGTAAGGGGTGAAGATTCAGAGCCTATTTTAGTGGAAGAAGGCAAGACATTGCAAATTGGCAAAGTAAGTACTCCACAAGAGAAATCTGATTTTGTTCATCTTTGTCAAGAATTCCTAGATGTCTTTGCTTGGACTTACAAAGATTTAAGAGGTTTCAACCCATATTTGGCACAACATACTACTGAGTTGGATCCAGAATCCAAGCCTGTCAGGCAAAAGCAAAGGCCAGTAAATCCTCATATCGAACCTCTCATGAGAAAAGAGTTAGGCAAGCTCATTGAGGCCAGTATCATCTTCCCCATCAAACACTCAAGTTGGGTTGCAAACTTGGTGCCGGTAAGAAAGAGAAACGGAGAAATAAGATTGTGTGTGGACTTTCGCGATCTAAATAGAGCGTCACTCAAAGATCATTATCCGCTTCCATCAATGGAACAAATATTGCAGGTTGTAGTTGGTTCAGAAAGGTTTTCATTGCTAGATGGATATTCAGGCTATAATCAGATAATGGTGAAGGAAGAAGATCAATTCAAGACGGCCTTCACTACAAAATGGGGCACGTATGCTTACAAGAAGATGCCATTTGGACTGTCAAATGCCGGAGCAACATTTCAGTGAGCTATGGATATGGCATTCAAAGGCTTGATCAACAAGATAGTGCTGGTATACCTAGATGATATCACTGTCTTCTCAAAGAATGCAGCAGACCATCTCTTTCACCTCAGACAAGTATTTCAGAGGTGTAGAAGGTTTGGAGTGTCATTGAATCCAAAGAAGTGTATATTCCTGGCACACGAAGGCAAATTGTTGGGTCACATTGTCTCTAGGGAAGGGCTAACAATTGATCCTGAAAGGGTTGAAGCCATCCGAATGCTTCCATTGCCACACCACAAGAAATCTCTCCAAAGCTTCTTAGGAAGGATAAACTTTGTCCGCAGATTTGTGCCTAATTTTGCCACTCTTGTGAAGCCTCTAACTATGATGTTGAAGAAGAGTCTAGCATTCAAATGGACAGCAGAAGGCAAAGAGAGTTTTGAAAACATCAAGCATGCAATATCACAGGGTCCAACTCTTATCAACCCAGATTTTTCAAAGGATTTCATGTTGTATGCATTTGGAGGATCAGATACAATCTCAGCTATCTTGACACAGCTGAATAGAGAAGGTTCAGAACAGCCCATAGCATTCTTCAGTCAAACCTTGGAATATTACGAAATAAAGTATTCTTTCATCGAAAAGTATGTCCTTGCCATCATTAGAAGTTTGAAGAAGTTCAGACACTTGGTCTCAAACAATAAGATTCAACTGCTAGTGTCTCATGCTGGTATCAAGGACTTTCTCCTAAACAAGGATTTAAATGAGAAGAGAGCAGGTTGGATCACTCGGGTGATGGAATATGATATTGAAATCAAAGTGACCAAGCTAGTTCGTGGCAAAGGCTTGTGTGAGCAGCTCGCTTCCAAACAACCAGATGAGCCAAAAAGTGAAGAGGATGTTGTCCTGCTACTACAGAATGATCAAGAACAACCAGCTGATGATGCACCCATCCCATGTTGGACTCAAGACCTTGTGCATTACCTCCAAACAAGCTTTTGCCCTCCAGAAGTGAGTAAAGCAAAGAGGAGATACTTCAGATTACAAGCCATTCCATATGTGCTTGTTGATGGAGTTTTGTTTAAAAAGGACATCAACGGAGTTCTATTAAGATGCATTTGAACAGGTCAAGTTGAGAAGATCTTACATGAGTTCCATGATGGGGAAGCAGGAGGCCACTTTGCTCCATGAGTGACAGCTCTCAAAATCATGAAAGCTGGTTACTATTGGCCTACTGTGTTCAATGATTGCTACTCATGGGTCAAAAAATGAAAGAGATGTGCATTATTTACAGGGAAAGAGAGGTTAGTAGCGCTGCCCCTTCATCCAATTTCTAGTAAGTCAACCATTCATGCAATGGGGATTAGACTTCATTGGGGTTATCAATCCCAATTCAAGTCAAGGCCACAAGTGGATACTTACAGCAATGGATTATTTCACCAAGTGGACCGAAGCAGTGGCACTCAAGGAGGCAAATGAATCTAATATCTTAGATTTCTATGAAGGGATAGTCACGAGGTTTGGTGCCCCTGCCACTATCATATCAGACAATGCATTGGCATTCCTTGGCACAAAAATCACTGAATGGGCTGTCAAGAATTGTGTGTATCTCAGCACTTCATCAAACTATTACCCTCAAGGTAATGGTCAAGCCGAGTCTACGAACAAGAACCTACTAAGAATCATCATAAGGACTCTGGATGAAAATCAAAGGACTTGGCACTCAAAGCTCAAATCCGCCCTATGGGCTGATAGGATCACACCCAAGAGGTCTATAGGAAGCTCTCCATACAAGCTTGTGTATGGGAAAGAAGCATGGTTCTACCCATATCACTCGAGTTGCTAGCATTAGAGCTAATGAAATAGTTAGAACTAGCTGAGTTTGAACCCATGGAGGTTAGATATGCAGAATTAATGGAACTCCAAGAAGACAAGAGAGCATGCAATGCCCGAGCAATAGAGAAGGATCAAGCCTTGATCAAGAAGACTTTTGATAGGAAAGGCCAAGGCTAGAATCTTCCAGATTGGAGATCTAGTGTACTGAAAGTGGGATGCTAAATCGTGCAAAGCCGAGGAAAGCACTCCAAGTTTGATGCCATCTGGAGTGGCCCATACATGATCATTGAATGCAAAGGTAGCAATGATTTCCGACTGGCTAAGTTGGATGGTGAAGAATTGCAGATCCCCGTCAATGGGATCTATCTCAAACGTTGCTACTAGAAAGAAATCTTTTCACCCTTGTAAATATTAATTTAGAATTTCCATTCCTCCAACTGCTTATGCACATTGTACTGTTGTTAGAGTAGTTTTTATTTCCCTAAGTGTTTGTGCACATGTCCTATTGCTTCTAGTATGTGCATGTTTTCAGTGCATCAAGCTCCTGGAAAAAAATAGGCAGCCACAGGAAAACCAGATCAACGAATGTTTCAATGGCTCAAAGACACAGGTTTTCAAATTTCAAATAGCTGAGAGATTATCAAATAGACTCCATGCCCAATGGATTGCTACAAGCAACTGGTCATTCTTCATCTGGCAGGTAGATGACCCCGCTGAGTCGCCAAAATTGTTATCCAAAATTCACCCCTAAAGGTAATTTTGATAACATGCATCAAATTCTCAAGTCCCAGGTAAATTGTATTGATTCAGGGTGAAAAGTCATGTTTCTAGGTTCCCCTCATATTTTTCCAACTCCCCTGTCCAAGAAGAAGAGAGCAAGTTCTGAGGAAATGCGAAAAAATTGCAAAATAAGCTCGGGCCAGAAAAAATCATGAAAAATGGCTAAGCCCTAGTCGAAACAGTTTGGGACGTGTGGGACAAAAGTACGCGAACCGGCCGAAATGAGCCAAGGCAGCCCGAAACATTTTGGGATGCGTGGGACAAAAGTACGTGAACCGGCCGAAATAGGGAACTTCAGCATTGGGACATTCAGGACAAAGGGACGCGTGGGACGCGAAAAGCCGAAGCGGCCGAAGGAGAAGGAGAAAAGTCAACATTTGACCCGTGGAACTTCAAACGGCCATAACTTTTGACTCCGAGCTCCGATTTTCACAAAATTGGACTTTCTGGAACGAGCACGATGTCCTCTATGCCACAAAAACTAGATTTATTATTTTTAATGAGGGTAGATATATTTAAAAAATATAAATGTATTCAGCTCCAGTCAGTGAATGCTCATTCCCGTCAAATGACAGAAAATGCCTGCCAGACCCAAAATAGTTGTCCGCACTCAGAAGGCCATAACTTTTGCATTTCTCAATGAAATCACACAAAATTTGTACCTTTGGAATCGTGGTTCCGATCCCAATGCATAAAAATCAATAAATTCCATATTTGATAAGAAATTGATTAAGTTTTTTAAGAAAATGTGGCCGGGTTCAGAATAGTGTTTTATTTGGTAGTTGGGAGTGCAATTAAGAGGCATGGTCGTCATTCTTTCTCTGCTGCAGCACATGGGATAGTATGGGGAGCCTTTTGAAAGTAATGGACAACCTTTTCACTCAATTTAATGCCTCTTACAGGTGGTTGAAGGACAGATTTTGGGATTTCCATTTTCCCTTCTCTTTTCCTTCTCATTTTGCTATAAATTGGAGTGTTGGGCTCATTGTAAGCAGGGGAGTTTTTGGTTAGAAAAGCTCTGCCAAAATTGCTTTGTGAAGCCAGTGTGTTGTAGGCCCCTGTAGTGGACTCCTTGCATGGTGATCCAGGCCCTTATCTTGTAATAGACTGAATTGTGCATACCAGGAAGCAATAAAATACAAGTTTGTGGATGTATCTTCCCCTGCTGTGTTTTCTTGCATTCTTCTTGCCCCTTTGATCTTTCTATAAGAATATTGTTTCTATTTAGTATTTCCTTGCAGGGATTCATTATCATTGTGTATGCTTGGAATATTATTGTGAATGCATTTTGCTAGATTATGGTGAACTGTCATCACCTCTTCTAGTGTGCACTTTACCTCTGTATTTCACACATTTGGAGACTACTCTCCCACCCTCCTTTTCTGGTGTATCACCGCTTTAGTGTAGGCTTTGATTTTATGCATTCTCTCTACCTGGTCCCTTGTAAATTTAGATTAGAACAGTTATCTTATCCTGCATTAGAGTAGATTGTGGCAGGTAGTTTAGGAGCAAGAACCAGCTTTCTCTGGAGGTCTATCTCAGGTAGCAAGTCCCACAACTTGGAGATAGTACCCATGTTATCCAATCACACCGTGAGTTCAAGTATATCTCCATGGGTGCTGTGATTCAGTGATAATAGAACTTATGGGGATAAAATATGTAGGGACGGTATTAATGCAATGAAAAATGGGTGGAATAGGGACCACCAATTGAGTTGATTAATGGAATTGAGGGATCATGGTGAAATACTCATGGGGGTGTTGATGAGACCAAAATATATCTCACTATATCACTAAATAACACTCTTATTCTCTCTTTTAAAATAAAGCTTTCAAGTGAATTTAGATGTAGTTTTAATAACGGATAACATATTTAAGGTAGAATATAGGATTTATGTTATCATCTCTTTAGGAGTCTATTTTCAATCTAATTGTTGTTATTTCCTAATATTTCTTCTAAAGTTGGAATGTAATAGTGTGTAGTAAACAAGTCATAAGCAACTCTACTCTGATTTCATAAATTACAGCTACCAAAAGTCTTCATGCAACTACTTAAAGGCCTAGTTGTATATCGATTTCTACTACATTTCTTCTACATAAATTTTTCATTTAGCTATGGAAACACCCAACTAGTGAAATTTTTTCAAATTAATGTAAAGGAGCACCAAACTATTCCCCACTCTTTGCTTCCACGTCATCAACCAAACATACAGATCCAAACATGTGGAAATCCAAAGTCATGAATGCATGTGGCATTCTTAGAAGAATTCAAAGTCATAGACTTAACACTCCTCCATTTTCTCTCCATGTTTCAAGGATGAGAAAATAGTGGAATAATATTAGGAATGTTGAATAAGTACTATCCCACTTTGTGTTTCTATATTAAAGGGATGAGTTGTAGAAATATTCTCCATGATAAGTGTGTTTACCAAGTAAACTAGAAGTAATGTCTATAAATACTTCTTCCATATATTTGGAAAGGGGGGCATATTTTGTAAATAAGTTTTGAATCAATACAAGTGTAATTTTAAAAGTTAATTGTAGTTGCTCCAAATCCAAAGGGAAGAGAATGGCCAAAAACCACTCTTCCCCAAGGAGGAGTATTTTTCTGTTATTTCTTAGCATAGTTTATTTACTATAAATTTATTTCAGTAATTTTGTTGTTATGTGTTTCCTTTTCATGCATGTTTAATTTCAACATGTTTTCTTAGGAAGAAGTATTGTTGAATAAGACTTTGTTTCTCCTTTTACATACAGATTTAGACACTGCCTTGGTTATAATGACATCAAATTTTCTATGAGTTAGTTAAATGACTGGTAATACAATTACCTGTCACTTTTGGTGTCTTTTATGGGGATTATGGTATTATTAGGAGACTCAGTTTTTTCGTATTCTAGTGATAGTTGAATACCTCTTATTAAGATTTGTGACATAAGATTCTTATTCAATAGCTTCTTTAGAATTTCTTTTCCTGTAATTTTTTTCCTACAATTTCATTTCCTGCAAATTTATTTTCCTGCAATTTTTATTTTCCTACAAATTTGTTTTCAACATTTTGTTTTTCTATAAATTTGTTTTTTGCAAATAGATTAAATTTTATTTCTACAATTAGATTTAGAAACTTGATGGAGATTTCCAAAATAAATCCCCCCTCAATAAAATGGAAACACCATTTCATATGAGTTCGTCAGACATGTGTTTATGCCATTATTTATTCTGTTAAGAAATATTTATATTATATTATATTCATATTGATAATTTTAATATGATATTGTAGCTTGTTGATAAGATTAACTACCTTAATCAACATATGGATGAAAATTCATAATAGAAATATGCATTGTCATCAAATAAAACATGTATCTAGTTCCATTTCCTATAAGACAACAATTATAGCGGCTAGTTACACATCTATTTTGGTGTGATGGAATGGATACAATATGAATCTGATGATAAGTTTTCTTAATTTTTATAAAAATTGTAACATAATATATTTCTGTAGGGTCTGAATTGATTTGGGTTTCCTATTATAAAATATTTCTTATTTTCATGTATTGTTACTTCTGCAAATATTCCATTAAATGGAGAGAGGAATAATCTCAGAATTATTTGGTTAAATTAGCCTATTGACTAAATTTTAAAGATTCAATTAAAAAAGAGTATTGGGGTAGACTCTAGATGAAGAATATTACTCCTAAAGTAAATATATTCTATAGGTTGGTGGTCCAAAACAAGATCATTATGGTGGATAATCTTATAAAACATGGTATGAATCTCCCCAAAAGATGTTCACTTTGGAGGAAAGAGGAGGAAAATGTCAATAATCTTCTCCTTCATTGTGCCTTCTCTCAAAAGGATTTTGTGACTATCCATGAACTATTCAAATTTTAATGGATCATGCCAAAGACTATTGAGGATTTTTACATACAATGAGAGAACCCTTCAAGTTCCCCATTTTAGTGATGTCTTCAAAAATTGCCCTCCCAAATCTCTTTTGGGGTATATGGAAAGCTAAGAATGACTCTATCTTTTAAGACCAAAAATATAATCTCAAGAGAGTTTGAAGTAGAGTCATAACAAACATCAAATAAAATACCAAACTATTTAAAGGTAAGGCAAAAAAACCCTTCCTGAGATGGAAGGAAGAAGTTCTTAAAAGTTTTTCCCTTAGTCCAACGGAGATCAAAAGACCAAGAATTCACACCAAATAAACGAGGATAGAGAATAATGTGGTTAATCAAAATTTTGATGGTGCATAAAAATGGAATTAGGTTCCTACTGGGGGGAGGGATCATTAAAAGCATTGATAACGATTGGCTATATGCCTATACTAGTGCATTAGGGAGACAAACTAACAATATGACGGAGACTAGAGCTCTTTTGTTCAGTGTCAACTTGGCTAAGGATAGAGGGATAATAAATATCCAGATTGAGGGGGATTCCCTCATTATTTTTAATGCTCTTAACAATAATAACACTATTAATTAGACCTTAAGAAATGTTCTTAGTCATGTCATGGAATTTTTCAATTTTTTTAACAAGGTTTCAATTAATCATGCTCTACGTCAAGGTAATACATGTGCGGATAAGCTGCCAAAATTCAGCGTACAAATCCATGATTAAAAAATATGGAGTAAAGGTGATGGTTTTCCCTTAACAATTAATAAAGAAATTGGTAGAGATAGACTGCACTAAAATTAATGATTCTTGCACAAGTGAGCATTGGTGTCACTTGAGCTGAGAAAACTTACTTAAGGGGAGCAATTTCAATTTATGTCTCGATGTTTCTAAAATGTTTTTGAGCATTAGAAGTGTGAAAGGGTGTGATAGGTTTTTCATTGGGAATATGGATGGTGACAAAATTAGGATTGAGCTGGCAAGTCAGGGTATCGAGGATTTCAGTCGGCCTTTGTGGAAACATCTATGAATGAAGTGTCAGCACACTTAGACAATTAAGTCGAAAAAAAATATTACACCATGCATGCATCCAATTCAACCCTTCATGCGCATATTAAATGGGTAAGTGCACGAAGTTAGTGGACAATTCCGTGGACATGAAAACCTGAAATTCAAGAATCGTGATCACGGTTTATATACCACAATCGCGGTTTTTAAACCGCGATCACGGTTCCTAAATTTCAGGTTCGGTAATTACATAACCTAAAACTATGATCGTGGTTTAGAACCATGAGCATGGTTATAAACCATGATCGTAGAACTCTGAGACAAAAATTAGCAGTCCTACGACTCCTTATTTTCCCCAATTTTCATTTCAAACTGTGATTTCTCCTAGACGTTTTTCACTTGAGCTTTGAATACCACCTCAAAATTCCTCATCGGAAATCTGGATCACGATAGATTAAACCATGCCACCAAGACGAGGAGGTAAGCCTCCGATTTTAATCATTTTTTTTGCAATTTAGGTTTTTTTTTGCATTTTCATGGGTTTTTTGAAATGTTTGTTTATGTATACAATTTTCTTGTTTTATCAGTTGGTTTGCAAGCTCGAAATCGTGAAAACCATCAAAACATTCCTCAAAACCCACCGAACATTCCTCAAAACCCTCTAAACATTCCTCAAAACCCTCCTCCAAACATAGATCCGCCTCCTGTGGCTCCTTCTGTCCCCACTGAGCTAGCAAGAACACAAGATAATATCACTGGAAGAATCTAAGAAAATAAAATTTTCATTGAGAACCTAATTCAGACTATAAGACAAAATCATGCCAAAAATCCATCCTGCATGACTTTATCCAATACATTGCAAACATTGATATGCGAAATCGAGTCCGCAACCGACCAAATACATAGATGGAATACCTTTAGAGGTGACTGTAGGTTGTGGTATGTGGATAAACTATCCCATGCGGTTGTAAAAGAATTTTTGTTGGAAAATACCTCATTTGTGCATTATTTACCGACCCTAGAACCATTGCCCCCCCGCAGTTACTTGCAAACGGTTCCCAATCCATTGGTGCCACGATGACCAAGTAAAAAAAAATTTTTGGGACCGATGGTGGATGGTTTTTGATTAACCACCATGCAACAACAATGAGGTTCCTCTTTATTTTTTGAAGAAATTATAGTACGAGTTTGTGTTCAATGAGGTCCCGAATTATTTTGACTTTTGTAAATTTTTTGGTGGAGGAGGTGGCTTTGCATAGAGTAGACCTAGTGCACGCATAGGTCAACCTAGGATCCCCCATGCCTTAAGTTATTCCTTCCATAGTGAAGGAGGTTGTGGATATTTATACACTGTATTCATTGAGGGAACTCACTCACACTCTGACCCAGCATAGTTACCAGATTACATCTGGTGATGTTGGTGGAGGTGTCAGTTCTAGCACACCACACCACTGTGGATCATGTGGTGTCATATGCACTACAGGCGATACATCATTTGCTGGTTCACAGGATTTCTTTTCTATAGATGAGATGCTGGGGAATATTTTTGGAACTGGTGCCTTTGATATTGGTCTTTCACAGGTAAATTTCAAATAAATATAAATTATATATGTATATATATATATATATATACAATAGTTTAATTCACATGTTTAAGATTTTAATATATATGTATTTGATTGTACGTCATGTACATACATGTAAAAAACTAATTTTTATTTTATTTTAAATAGCAAGAGCCGGTGAAGGAAACATCCTACGTCAACATGCTAGCTACTGCAGCTGGGCGTGTTTCAAACGTAAGTTTCAAGTTGTACAAACTTATATTTTTAATTTCATTTGATTGCAATAGATTATTATTATAATGTTTCACGTGTATGTTGTACATATTAATATGTTTGTATTTTATACACAGGAGCGTGGCGGGTCATCATCTACTCTGAGAACTGAGGCTACTAGCACAAATCACATGAGTTTTACGCAGGTTAGTAAAACTCTTTGCACTTTTTTTCTAATTACTAGAAGTTCACGTGGATTGTACATGTTTTGGACCTCTTTTATGTGGTGCACAGTAATGTAGATTTTAATATTGACTTGTACATGTTTTTTGTATAGCTTATGACTGCTAGAGAGACTCCTCCATATATGCAGACTATGGAGGTTGCTGTAGATACTGCCATAGGATCTGCAGATCCACTAAGTTACAATTTTTCAAATTTGTTAAATTTTGGAGGTTCATGATTTCTTATTACTTAAATTTACAATATCAAATTTTGTATGTATGTGAAATATTTAAATTGAAAATTAATTATTTGTATGTAGCTTACCCCTCGTGAGTCTATTGTTTTCCCTGTGATGCGTCAACAACAAATTGATAGGGATCATGACATTGCGGTAAGATTTCACATGCATTTTAACTAAATTTTACAAGTTTCTAAATTTTGAATGTATTTTAAAATTTTGGGTGTTAAAAACTTATTTTTTATGAATGTGCAGGTTAGGTTGTAGGCATGCTTAGAGACACCTAGGACCACATAGATGAAATCCATAGTGGCATCTCCCTCCACTACATCCCTAGGTCATGGACGTGCTACTGTTAGCAGGGCGAAGAGAGGGAAGATGTTTCATGAGTAGATTCATAGTCCACCTAGATGTACATATATATATATATATATATATGGGCCATCTGGTCCTAGTTCAAACATGTTTCTTCATATAGTCCATTGTATATATATAGCCTTTTGTGACCGCATGTGGTCCTATATACATTATGACACACTTAGTTTGAGATGTACACATACATTATGAATTAACATATATGTTCAGAGACGTGCATATGGAGCACACTTTGTTTAGTTCTTATATATCCATGTGTGTTGGTTTTCATAACGATAAATCTTAACTATATGTTTGATTTGATTTCATTACATGTATGATATCCTTCTATGTATGTTTTTATAACCATTTAAATTAGTTCTAGATATGTATGTTTGATTTAAAATTAAAAAACCATGTCCCAGAGCACTACATGGTACAATTGTTAAGAAAACCTATTCCATTAAGAAAAACCATGCTAGGTGAACTATAAAAGGGCAAAATTTACTAACAATTACTTTTTTTTAAAGCTAACACTCAATCTGTTGCATATCAACTAATGCAAACATTGATATAAATAAGTGAGGTCCAGAGTTCATCTTGAACTATATATGAATATTTAACGTTACTTATGGTGCAACATTAAAGATTTTACAATTTTTCCAATTTTCAAGTTTTACAATTTTCATATTTCTAGAATTGAAGATTACACAGAGGTTTCAAATTTTTTTATTTGTTATCAAAACTTATTATTTTTAATAAGGCTCGTATGCCAATTTAATAATAAATATTTAATCATGTCTTCTTTTATTTGTATTGAGATGAATTTTTTTCATTAGATTAGGTATTTTCATATGGTTTCCTACTTCAAATTTCAAGTGTTTTCGATCTCCAGAATTGCAAAGATCTAAAAAGGAAAGTTTTTTATCTAAAATTTTAAATGGTATCCTATAAAAAATTAGGGTACCAATGGAAAAAAATTTTAGATCATCTTCAAGGAGTTCATGAGTAGAAGTTACGGGTAAAATTGCAGGGGAAATGGAGCAAAAATGAAGGAGATATGAGAAAAAATGTTATTTTTACAATAGGGTTTCTTGAAAATTTAGTAGCATAAATAAATACTGGTAGTAATGAAGGAAAAGGAAATATTAAAAAGGGATTAAAGAAATGGCTAAGTGTATGTTTATACTCACCTCTTAACATTAACCTAGCTAACTCACCTTCAAACTCATCCTTGACCATTCTAGATTAACTCAGGTTACATGGCATGACAGGGTAGGGTTACAACTCTTAAGTGACAAATGGACTTAAAGGGGTGATAATGTGTGAAGGGGTTAAGTATTCATGAGAGGGGGAAACATAATCAAGTTGGGGTGCTGAGGAATTGAATACCTAGTGAGAATGTTACAATGCTTAAGTGACGAAAGGGAGAGATTTCATGTGGTGGTCCATTTTGATGTCCCAAGTTGAAAAGGGTAAAAATTTGACATTGAGCCCTTATTAGTATTCTTAGGTTCCACCCATCACATGAAGAATCCTCCTCTAATGAAGAATCAACTAATGTATTCCATAGCGGAAGATCTTGAATGACGAGGCTTTTCCATAGACCATCTTGTTGAATCTGGAAACTACAAATGAAACTTTCTCATCTTCCAAGATGTTCACATGCTCCAATGTGTTGAGTCAATTCTCAAGAATGGCATTGATATTTCCACATTGACTAAAATATTTTTCATTTAAATCTTCATAGGATTCTAGATATATAACCTGTGATCTCTGTAAGGGATTCTAAAGTATTGACTATTGAAGGAAAGGGTCACAAATATTTTCCTAAACCAATTCTTAAAATTTAAATCCTGAAGATTCTTCATGTGGAATTATTCTCCCTGAGAGGAGTACCAAGCTCATGCATTCTTGTGCCAAGATCTTCCAAAAAATTTGATACATTCTCCTCATGGGATTCAAAATAAAAAATGGCTTCTTTTAGAGCATCAAACCTCTAGGTGATGGTATGGGACAAAATGTCATACAAGTTATCTGAGTCAGATGAAAACACACCTGAGCTCACCAAGGAATGAGAATCAAAATTATTCATCTCACTCGCAAATGGGAGATTATTTTCCCAATGGAATTTATCTTTCTTAATCTCAACTCTATTCCTATATTGATTTTCAAAAATATGACCAAGAACAATCTAAACAAAGAGATAATCTCAGGAAATAGATCATGTTCCCTTTTTCAAGGATCATGCTCACCCAATGGTCACATGTCCTTCTTTGCAGTATGAATGCTTGATCTTGCTTGATGGACTAGGGGGTTGAAGTTTTAGATCTACATTGCTTCAATTTGAGGTAGAGATGATTAATCTCATGCAATCAATGATGGCACTTATGAATAAAATGTCCTCACACATGTGTTTCCTTAATTGTTTGATGATTTACTTATACTACTAATTTTGTGTAGTGATATGTGATGAAGAATCCTATTAGAATGCAAAAATAATGAGCATGTAAGCACATAGCTGGGGTAGTAGAGGATGGAGAGAGATCACCACAACAACATAGCTCAAGAGAGAAAAGCAAGGATAGTGATGAAGCACCTAAGAGGACAGAGGAAAGTCCAAAGAGAACAAGAGAGATGGAAGGTAAACAAGTGACATTGAATGTTTTGAGTCATAGGAAATGAACAAAGGCGAGGAGTGAGAATTCATGCCTCAGGATGTTGTTTCACCGAAATGACTATGGTGGCACATCTGGGTGGCTAGGTAGACGTTAGAGGAGGTGGTTTTTCAGTGTGCAACAAGGTCATTGCTTCCGAGCTATTTCATTCGAGTGTAGTCCCTTAAGAGCCCTAAGACCAAAATATCGTTCAGCTTCGATGGGTGACTACTCGGACTCCGTGGCACCTAGAGATACCTCGTCTGATCTGACACCTCGGCATAGGGACCCTCTACAAAATCATCTCTTGGTTTTTTCCTTCGTATTCTAGTGCTCTCGCTGCCCTATTGTTTACAAATGTATGAAATAGTGCAGTTGGAGCCAGTGTAAGGTTGTCAAATACTATATTTTGCAAACGGTGGGTCATGGAACCTAACTGACTACGACGGAACATTCGGGTGGCTAGGTGAACACTAGAGGAAGCAGTGTTTTGGTGCACCACAAGGTTGTTGCTTCCGAGCTACTTCGTTCGGGCGTAGTCCCTTAAGAGTCCTGAGACCAAAATATCGTTCAACATCAACAGGTGACTACTTAGATTCCGTGGCACCTAGAGACACCTCGTCTATCTAACACCTCATTTTAGGGACCCTCTACAAAATCATGTCTTGGTTTTTTCCTTCTCATTTCGGTGCTCTCGCTGCCCTATTATTTGCAAACGCACAAAATAGTGCAGTTGGAGCCAGTGTAAGGTTGTTAAATGCTATATTTTACGAACGGTGGGTCATGGGACAAAAATGAATACATCGGATCATTGTTTTGGTGCGTGACAAGGTCATTGCTTCCAAGCTACTTCGTTCGGGAGTAGTCCCTTAAGAGCCGTGAGACCAAAATATCGTTCAACTTCAACGGACGACTACTCGAACTCCGTGGCACCTAGAGATGCCTCATCTTATCTAAAACCTCAAGATATAGAACCTATACAAAAGCCTCTCTCAGGTTTTTCCTTCTCATTTTGGTGCTCTCGCTGCCCTATTATTTGCAAACGCGCGAAATAGTGCAGTTGGAGCCAGTGTAAGGTTTTCAAACACTATATTTTGTAAACAGTGGGTCGTGGCACCGAACCAACTATGATGGAACATCTGAGTGGATAGGTGAACACTAGAGGAGGTGCTATTTTGGTGAGAAACAAGGTCGTTGCTTCCAGGCTACTTCGTTTGGGCGTAGTCCCTTAAGAGCCCTGAGACCAAAATATCATTCAACTTCGACGGGTGACTACCCCGACTCTGTGGCACCAAGAGATGCCTCATCTAATTCAACACCTCGGCATAGGGAACCTATAAAAAATCCTCTCTCAGTTTTTTCCTTCTCATTTCGGTGCTCTCGTTGCCCTATTGTTTGCAAACACACGAAATAGTGTAGTTGGAGCCAGTGTAAGGTTGTCAAAAGCTATATTTTGCAAACGATGGGTTATGGCACCAAAATGAATACATTGGCACATTGGATTGGCCAGGTGAACACTAGAGGAGGTGGTGTTTTGGTGCGTGACAAGGTCGTTACTTCTGGGCTACTTCGTTCAGGCATAGTCCCTTAAGAGCCCTGAGACCAAAATATCGTTCAAATTTAATGGGTGACTACTCAGACTCCGTGGCACCTAGAGATGTCTCATCTAATATAAAACCTCAACGTAAGTACCCTCTACAAAATCCTCTCTTGGTTTTTTCCTTCTCATTTTTGTGCTCTTGCTGTGCTATTATTTGTAAATGTGCGAAATAGTGCAGTTGGAGCGAGTGTAAGGTTGTCAAACGCTATCTTTTGTAAACGGTGAGTCATGGCACCAAACCAACTATGTCAAAACATCCAGGTGGCTAGGTGAATGCAAGAGGAGGTGGTGTGTTGGTGTGTGACAAGGTGATTGCTTCCGGGATACTTCGTTTGGGTGTAGTCCCTTAAGAGCCCTGAGACCAAAATATCGTTCAATTTCGATGGGTGACTACTTGGACTCCATGTCACCTAGAGACACCTCATCTAATCCAAAACCTCGACATAGGGACCCTCTACAAAATCCTCTCTTATTTTTTTCCTTCTCATTCCGGTGCTCTCGCTGCCCTATTGTTTACAAATGCGTGAAATAGTGCAATTGGAGCCAGTGTAAGGTTGTCAAATGCTATATTTTGCAAGCAGTGGGTCATGGCACCAAACTGACTACGCCGGTACGTTTGGGTGGCAAGGTGAATGCTAGAGGAGGCAGTGTTTCAGTGTGTGACAAGGTCGTTGCTTCCGGGCTACTTCGTTCAGGCGTAGTCCCTTAAAAGCCCTGAGACCAAAATATCATTCAACTTCGACGGGTGACTACTCGAACTCCGTGGCACATAGAGATGTCTTGTCTGATCCAACACCTTAGCGTAGGGACCCTCTACAATATCCTCTCTCATATTTTTCCTTCCTAGTTTGGTACACATGCGTAGGTATGGTCTTGTAAACACTTGGGGAGGAGTCGTTTTCAAAATTTACAACTTTTTCAAAATTTACAACTTTGTCAAAATTTACAACTTTTTCAAAATGTACAACTTTTTCAAAATTTCCAACATTTTCAAAATTTACAAATTTTTCAAAATTTACAACTTTTTCAAAATTTACAACTTTTTCAAAATTTACAAAAAAATTTACAACATTTTCAAAATTTACAGCATTTTCAAAATTTATAACATTTTCAAAATTTACAACTTTTTCAAAATTTACAGCTTTTTCAAAATTTACAACATTTTCAAAATTTGCAACTTTTTCAAAATATACAAATTTTTCAAACAATGAAAGCTTCGAGCTTAGCTTCAAGAATTTCAAATTCTCTACTAACAATGCCAACCATGTGAAGGTGGAAGCTTTTCTGGCACCACTAACTTGAACATAAAAGTGTTATTCAAAGAAATTTAAAATCAAAACCATATACTATTTATATATACTTGAAATACACAAATTTAAAATAAAATATATTCAAACTTAAATCTAGATCTTTAAACTAACAAATTTATATATATATTGAAAAGAAATTATATATACCAGACATGAGCATTGTAAATTCATTCCAATGAACCATTAGGATCAGATCTACTCTGAATAGCAGACAAGATTGCTTCATGATCTGACTCTCAAACCTTCCAAAAAATCTTGTTATTAGGTCTTCCTTGATATCTATATAGCTGAATATTTGTCGCTAGAACTAGATGCAAATATAAGAGTATTTTCTTGTGTATCTCAAAGTCTTCAAACACCCAAACAGAGGAGTTTTTCAATGGATACCACCAAAGCCAAGTTGCAGTAACTACCACTGACCATGTAGGATACTCAATATCGTCGCCATCTATAATAGGAGAAGTCAACTTCTTTCTTTCCTCGATGCAACAAAATAACAAATAGTCTATTCCTTCATCATTGTCTTCTATCGCAATTATTGTAAACACATGTCCTACAAAAAAACAAAGGTTTAACAACTCAAATTTAAATTACATATTAAAATTTTAATGGACATAAATCAATACAAAAATTAAATAAATAACCATAAATACCTTATCGCACCAAAATCAAAATTTCATCAAATTCCTTGGATGTTGCAACTTCATCTAAAGAAAAAATTCGTAATGCTTGTGGAGGTTGATAACTAGGAAGCGGAGTTAGAGGGCTACAAATCCATCCATCCACCCATTCTTGTGAATCAAACTTAGCAGTGAAAAATTCGATACAAGATGCACAAAAACATGTCAACTTTCTTGTCCATACGGCCCACGAAGTAGCGTCTGAGTGACAAAATGAGTGCATATCACTAGACCTAGTGAGTGTCATACAATCCTCGTAGTTAGCAATTTTTTGTACCTTTATCAACCAAAAATATCTGTGAACTGTGGAATTTTCTTGAGAACCTCAGGCCATGTTGTTAGTACACCATTCCACTATGCTCTTTACATCTTTTAATTTAGCACCATCTTTGTATTTTAACTCTTCTCTTGCAAGAGATCTTTTCACACATGCTCCTGCACCGTCATCCTCTCCTTTTCCATGTCCAACCTCAGTGAAACTCCAAATATGTTGCACACCCATCTTGACGTGCATTCTACTCATCCAATAAAACATTCGTGCATTCTTAAATTGAGATGTGCAATTATCTTACCATATATAATGTTTTTTGAAGTGGATGTCCCTATTAGACAAGTTTCCATAAAATAACTGGAAACACCCTTGCATAAATTCAGTAGAATGAGTATAATCATCACTGATATAAAAGTGGTACTATCTTAAAAAAAATTGATCATTATTTTTACTGTCAGAAGAATGTAGAAATGCTATATGCATAAAAATGACAACTTGTACTGAGTTCTAATATTGTGATTGAACCTCCATTTGTGGTTGCAATGTGTAATTCTCTGTAAAATTGACCACTGAAATAATAATACTAATAGGAAATGTGTCTTTGCATAACTTGAACTGTTCATCCAACCATCGAGTTCTATGTGTATGCCTAGCATACTCATAAACAATTTCATCCTTAAATTTTCTCAAAAATTGGAAAACAAACATTTGTTATGTAACTAGCTCACACTGTTTAGACTCTTTTCCATCTTTCAATTGGTATGCAACTAATTTATATTTACCAAACTCAACTAAATTATGTCCTATTGTACCTTCAATTTTCTCATGGATGCAACTTTCCAATTTAGGTAATCCGTCACATGTACTACAAATTCCATCTAAACAATCATGACTATAAAAAAATTGTCCAACTTCTTTTTCAAAAAATAAAGTAGGAATGAAATCCCTAGAAGATATTGGTGGAACTTGAACACCACATTCTGATAACATAGTTTCAAAATGAAAATTAGAATGAATACGTAAAAATTTAGTATAATGCATTGCAAATTCAACATGTTGCGTACAACAAGAAGTGGTGTGAGCGTGGTTGATTTTCACATAGAATGGTTTCAACATTCCAAAAAAACGTTGACTAATTTTAATTTCCAGATTCTCTTGTTCAAACTTACGAAAAAAATCAGTTTGAGTCCTATCTAAGAAATGCTTTGGATATGGTTCACGATTAGTAGAACCAACTCTCCATTTTATAACATCTCTTGTATTAGGTGAAACTCTAGTGTTATCATGTCAAAATTTAATACCTTCTCTTATAGCATCAGAATTTTTTTTGTCCTTACGTGGTGCTCTAGTAGAAAATTCCCAAAAATCAGCATTATTGAGTGATTGAAGGATATTGCGTCTTTCAATTGCTTTCATTAGAGTTTTTCGATTAACTTGCAACATTCGACTTGTTTACGTAATCAAATGTTGTTTTTTTATTGATTCACTTACAACACTAGTAACAAGTACACGACGCACAATATTACTATCCCTAGTGCGTCTCTTGACACCAATAGTGTGATATGCATCATGAAGGTTTTCAACAATTGTAGAGGTTTGACCACGTATATTACATGTTATCAATCCTAAGGTGTTTAATGTAGGTCTCATATTAATCAATTTCATCAAACTAACTAACAACTGACATCTTTGGGAATCATTTAAAATTTCAAAATGATTATCCCAAATTTGAATGGCTTTTCTTCTGATTTGTCGTTCAGAAAGTTTTTTAGATATTGGTTTCAAAATATTTTCATCAATTGCAATAAAAAAATTAGGTTTCTTACGTAAAATCCTAGGAGGTGTTTTTATCAAATTTTGTCTGTCTACAGTTTCAACATGAATTTCCTTATTCACATTTTCATTGTCTCCTTCAAATTCAACATTTTCTACATCATGACTATTTAATTATTCTTCAACATTGACGGTAAAAACATCTTCATCATGAGTATTTAATTCAACTTCAACATTGACAGTAGAAAACATTACCTGGTTCTTCATTGCTTACAATAGTTGGGGTTGAAGATGAACCTCTTCTTGATTCATGAAGTTTCTACATTCGCTCAACATTTTGATTTTTTGCTGACCTCTAATTCGTTTGGTGTTTTTTACATAATGACTTCCTTTTTTGACTTCATTTCTTGTCTCCCATGATGTTTTGCTTCCAGTGATAAGAAAAACATGCAGAAAAAGACATAATTTCACAGTACTTTGTACAGTAAGGTCAGAGAGTAAAAATCACATGGTAATTCAGACATTGGGATGTGTGTAAATATGATTTATGAACTGCGAGCACACTTTATAAATTGTGATCATGGTTTATAAAGCGCACTCACGGTTTGTGTTAAAAAAACTGTGATTGTGATTTATAAACCGTGATAGCGGATCTATCTACCGAACCTAAGCCTTGGGAACTCTTTGTTTTTCACCAACCAAAGCTATGGAAGGTCATTGTGAAGTGTAAAAGGTCAAAAAACCTCAAATATGCTCTTCCAAAGACTTGAACCATGCTAAAAAACTGAAAACATTTCACAAAAATGGTGCGATCACATAGGGGAGACTGTTATCTTCGTAGAAATATTGATTGTAAAGTTAATATAATAAGATAAATATCATTTTATAATTTTTTACTAACAATAGGTCTTTAAGACATTTTTTCCCTTGAATGTTCATGTCTACGTTTAAGACTGTAACTTTTGTTTCACTTATCAAAATGTGATAAAACTTATACCATCCCAAGCGTGGACAAATTCTATACACATTAAAAAATAATATTTGATTTTGATATTTTTTGATATAGTTATGGCGGGAAAACGGAAAGCGCTCCATTTTCTAAATAATTTCATACCACTTTCACGAAAAAAATCATAAAAAAAATATTGCTCAAAAAGATACAAAATAAAATCCATCCCAAGATAGACAACTACATCTAATGTTTCACCAAAGGAAAAAAAAAATAACAAGATTTGGTCATCTAAAATGTGGGCAAACGGACTACAATCTTATAAGTTTTTTCAAAAAAAAAAAAACTAAGTCATATAATTTTAAGTGTTTAATATAGCTAAACTTGTATGTTTTTTAAAAAAAATAGTATTTTAGAAACTAGATTCTAAATGATACGATTCATAAATTTATATAATTTTTTCTAATTTTGAGTGCGTGTATAGCTAATAATCCCTACAAGTTGAGATTTCGCTATTTTTTGCAATATGACGTCCACGAATGACCCTATATTTGTCCATCAACTTCCTGCACTTACCCAAATTCTTATACAAGGGTGTGGTCTATGAGATCTTGGTAGATACCTCCCCATTTTTCTTTTGCAACACTAATCATCATTCACTTGAAGCACCTACTTCAACCACCCCTCATCCTAATTTCATAAAGTATGGTCCTAGGTATCGGCATATGCTTTGTTATGGTTTCACTGCCACAGGATTAGGAAAATATGCAAAAGGAGTCACAGAGTAAGTTTCCATTCCCACATAATCCACCAGAATTGGCATCATATATCTCCCTCCACTGGCTTCTTTTATTCCCACCACATCTCCTCCTAAGGTTTACACTATTTCACATACTCAACATGAAAAAAATCAATTTCCATCTGTCCTCAATACTACAACTTATTTTGGAAAATATAATCCTCCTCACATCAATATCAATACTCCTAACACATTGCCACATTTTCCACCATGGCCTAGTCTCTCTTCCATCCTCAGATATATCTTTTTCACGCACACACTTGGGGAGCATCAAACTCCCCCCATCATAGTATCACATTCTAATCCAAAGTTGTCAATATTTCTAGCGGTACTTTCTCTTATCTACATTATGAAAACAACTTGTTACATCTATATATGCTCCTATATTACTCCATACACATTTTTCTACTCATGCTTACTTATAGATCCTTTTACTCATGATACATAAACTACTTTCTATATATGGTATGCATCCTTTTGTGCACTATACATACTTTGGCTATTCTTTCTCACAACGATCAGATCTATTACCGACAACTTCTGTTATACAAAGTTGGGGGCTTTACACATTCTCCCCCCTTACTTCACTATAATTTGGCTCTAATACTACATTTCATACTTCATGCTTCATGTCTAATCTTTCTAATCACTCTTCCACCTTTGGTACACATTTTGTACCATCATTACTCGATGATGCACTCTTGTTATATGGTTCATTCTTGACTGTTGAGGGTATAATTCACCTCATGAAGACATTGCAAAACCTAGAAAATCTTCTCCTCATGCTCCTCACACATGCGTGAATAAATCAAAATGTCATCAATAAATATGAGAATGAAGCGGTCTAAAATTTTCCAAAATACCCCATTCATCAAACTCATGAATACTGTTGGGGCATTCGTCATACCAAAACGCACTATTGTAAACTCGTAATGTCCATATCTCATAAAGAAGGTTGTCTTATGAATTTCTTCATCAATGATCCTTAGCTGATGGTATCCAGACTTAAGATCTATCTTGGAAAATATTGTGGCACCCTTCATCAGATCTAATAAACCATCAATACATGGAATGGGATAACTATTCTTGATCGTTACTTTGTTCAGCTGACAATAATTAATACACAGTCATAAGGATTATCCTTCTTCTTTACAAAAATCACCGATGTACCCCAAGGGGTTACACTAGGATGGATTAGGCCTTTCTCAAGAAGGCCCTCTAGCTTCAACTTGAGATTGTAGAGCTCACGCGTAGTCATCATGTATGACACTCGTGAGATAGGCTCTTCTCCTGGAACCAAATCAATGTGAAAATATATCTCACGTGAGGGAGGTAACCCTGGTTCTCCCCTAGAAATACATCTAAAAATCTCCCTCAATATATGATGATCACCAACTGACGCCCCACAAGAATCTTCCTCTAATATGTCGCTATCCATGACAACATACAACTGGCAACCTCTACATGCACACCACTTAAGTTGTATAGCGGATATGGTGTAAGTAGAGGTGGGTCTCCTAAGTCACAATATCAATTTCTCCACTCCCAAATCATCTTCACATGATATTACCTTAATTTAACAATCAAATCTATCCTTGTCTGTAGATAACCAATCCATGCCCAGAATAATCCCATAGGAACCTAGAGGAAGGATATAAAGATCGAAGGTCATGGAAAAAGGTCCTAGGTCAAAATTACACTCCTTGACTAAGGATTCCACTGTGAGCCTTGCTCTAGAAGAAATATTCACATCCCAACTACGGCTCTACCCAACTTCTACCATCCTATGTCACTCTACTAAAAATGGAGAAATAAAACAATATGAGGAGCCTAAATAAAAAAATAGAAATAGGAAAGCCATCAATGTTACCTATAGTCTCTATCACCATGCCTTGGTGCTCTTCCTAGCAGTTATCAACCACATCATATATCATGTGTCTCTTAGCCATATTACCTACTATAGGCTCTGAAATCAGTGCCTCACCCTTGTTATTAGGGTTCTAATGGAAATATCTTGAATGATTTCTAAATACACTGCACCTGTAATAACTACCTGGTACCCTCCAATGAGAAGAAGATCCTACAAGTACTCTAGTTATGTGTGTCGTGGATCCTGATGATCCTGTTACGGACTGATGTGGTCACTGCTGAGGAGCCCATGATGAGTGAGCTCTAGATGGTTCCTGAGTCCTTACTATTCCCCTAGGAGGAGGCCCCATACTACATCCCCTATGAGCATAGAACCTTCGTGGAGGCCTAAATGATGGACGAGTCTACTCTTGCTACTGCTTAGGTGGCGGTTGTGGTGGTCATAATGAAGAATTTCCAGAACCATGTCTGCCAAGAGGAGGAGGAGCTGACCCCCTCTATCTTCTATCCTGCATCTATTGGATGTGGCTTTGCACTCTATCTCTGGCCTGCTGCATCTTCCCCCTAGTCTCCTTCGTAATGTAGGCCTTCTCAACAGCCTCTGTTAATACTTACAGATAGTGAATGTGAAATTCCTCTCCTAAGTCTAGGTTCAAGCCTCTGATGAACCTGTGGATCCTCACATGCTCATCCTACATGTAGTCAACATACTAGAGAAATTCCAGAAACTGACTCTCATAATCTTCCACCGTCATGGATGTCTAAGGTAGGTCGTATAACTCATCTATCCTTTATTGAATGAACCTCATGGATAAGTATCTACTCCTGAAATTCTCCTCAAAGAGCTCCCATGTAATTGTCTCAGATTCCACATAGAGCTTCTTCTCCTCGGTCCTCAACCAAACCTCGGCTATGTATCTCAGAAGGTTGATGACAACATGAATCTTTGTGTTGCTGGTATACGGACATCGCTTGAAGCATTCACTCAAGCTAACCAGCTATGTCTCTACGTGAAATCTCCAAGTGTCCCTAGTGAAATGAGATTGATGGAGTTTCAGAATATCTCTGATGTGATCTACTTCTATAGACTGCCTGGCTCTATGTTTCTCCACACAATCATCATGCTGCCTAGGGCTCCTAAAATTGTCTCTGTGTCCTGTAGCCCTATCTCTAAGACATCTCTATGCTAAATATCATCTAGCTAACTCGACATGAGATTTTTCTACCCTATACTCATCATTGTATTGGGAAGGTGCACGATCCTCTACCTATGGCTATCTTTCATGTCTTCTAGGTCTCCTTCCTAAAGATTCTCTATGTATAGCAGAATTAATATCCTATAGTGTCTGCAGTATCTGAGGCAATATGGTTGTTACTTCCTGATCTAGGGGCGGTAAGTCTAGGTCTATGTGCAAGAACCCCTCATTTGATCCACACCTCCTGCACAAACCAAAGCAAGAGTTAGTCTATCATTCTAGTTTTTGTTTCAGTTTTATATGTCTTCTACACTTTAAAATATCATACAAGGTTGTGTGATCTAGGTTTAGAGTTGCGCTAGGTGTTCTTGTCATGTATTATGTTTCCAAATGTGCCTGGAGTCCAGTCGTTGAACAACCTAGCTCTGATACCAAATGTAACACCCATAATTTTGACGTTCTAAAACCAAATGAAAACCTAAATACTTATCTAGAAAGTTAAGGAATTTTTTTTTTTGATACAAAATTGCAAGGATATCAAACCCTAATATGTTTAATTAAATTCCTATGAACAACTACTACATTATATTAAAAGGGATATGTCTAGATTAATAATTGAATAATTCTTATCCCATTTCTAAAATCAATTTCAATTACAATTCTCTAGCAAGGTCTCCATTAATAATTTTAGTTGATTAAATAGTATTCACTTTTAAAAAATAACATTTATCCCACATTTATTAAACCCTTACCCTCATTTACCTTAGTCCCTTTAAATTATTAACCTTGATGCGTATTGAAACTTTTACTAAAACACACTAGGAGATATACATTTTTAACTTAATACAATAATACAGTAAGTGGTCCCATTTACTCATTTTCACATACACATAGATTATTTAAAATCCCATAATATGAATATTCTCACATAACAATTGTAGGTGTGATTCCTAGCCCTTTGATTAAATCAATTGTGGCCACTAGATCTTAGGGTTCCATACTAACCCTTACTATCCTTATGAAATTTTATTAAACCTTTTTCTTTTCCCTTGCCTCCTCATTTTGTCTTTTTTCTTTTCTTTCTTGATTTGCAGGCAGGAGGAGTGGAAGCCATGGAAGCAAGGAGGAAATTCATAGAGGGATTCATTTTGATCTAGCCTATTTTATTTTAGTTTATGGATTTAATAAAGCAATGTCTTTTATTTTTAGATTTTAGAGATTCCATTTTGAATCTAAAGTAGTTGTCTAATTGTTTCCATTTTGAGTAATTTATTTGGGCAAAACCCTCTTTCTTATTAGTTATGAGATTTGATTCATTTAAAAGTTCGTTTACAGATTTACATGCTTAAAACAATGAATTTTTTCTCTAATGGTTTCCTTTTTACAATTTATAGGTTCATATTTTAATTAGATCAAGTTTAATTTCACACAGTCGCAGATTTTACCATTCCACTGAAAATGAAGAAACCACCACCCAAAGCAAACTAGAGGTCTTCGATCGTCGCCTTACCTGGGTGACGATTCATAAACGAACTCCTATCCTAGGTTCAGATACCACTGCTCTAGTGATCATGCTGGTGGTCCAGAGACCACCACTTTACACGGGGAAAAGGTCATGTTATTCAAAAATAGAACCATAAATTCCACAGTTTTTCCAAAAAACAATTTACTAGAGTGATTTACAGTTTAACCTTGGCTTTAATTTATGTTCCTAAAGTCTCTAGTTTCAAAAGTTAAACCATTTATTGATTCCATGCCTTAAATTAATAAATTCGAGATTTTATATTTCAACAGTGACAAAAGTAAGAACATTTTTCCAACAAAATTGTTTTCAAACTCAAATGAAGAAATGAAACTTAATCTATTTCTATCTATCATTGTTTTCCTTTCTAAAACAAGAATGTAATTTTTTCAACAAAGTAACTTATTATAATTTAGTGCATTCTTCCATTTTCAACTACAATCATTTCTTAAAGCAAAGTGATGAGTGCATTGTTTGGCTCATTAATATCATTTCCTCAAGCTGAAAATACTCTTTTTTGAAATGACTTATTAATACATGGGGATGTTTTGTTTAGTTATATCTTAGTAGGTTTGATGCATTTTCCTTGCTATAGTTTATGACAACCGATTATCACATGAACCTCCTACTAACTATCTTTGTGGGATCAAACGTGATGATGTGTGCAAGAAATAACGGAATTTGCTGATAGTTATGGAGCTTGAGTTCGAAGCATGCGGTAGAAGACTGTTTCCATCAAGTTGACCCATTAGTCTAGGCTTTTTCCTAATGGCCCGTAGAAATTTATGTGTTTTAATTAGTATTTTGTGGATAGTGTTTAATGCCACCTGATATGGTGGATCTTTTAACCAACATTATCTATATGAAGACTTCATCTTCAGAACTTAGTAGTACCCATTTTTGATATACTGAAGGAGATTATCTGCATCCAGTTCTTGATTTTTTTACCGTCTATGTTATGAACTTATTTTTGAGTTAATAAAAGCTACGATGTTTTGAGAATCAAAATTTTTTAATCCCTCTATCCCGACGAAGAGAAAGGGCCCACTCGACCGAGGAGATAAGAGGTTATTTTGGGATCATACATACAGTAATTTGATTGGATTTACTGTAATTGTCATTTGAGAAATCTTACATGCATGCTTTGACTAACTGTATCTGCTTTCTCTATTACTGCTTTCATTTAGAATAGATTCTTTTGTTATGCAAATCTGGTTAACAAATAATCTTTCCTTCTATTAAGTTTCATTTATACAGTTGTAATTTGATTTGTTAAGAATAGTGTGTGAGTATTTCATTTTACAATAGAAGTTTAGTTGTTAGTTTGCTTTCATCACAAATAGTTGAATTCTGTAGAACTGTATTTAATTTTCGTAGATTTTAATTGCATTTCTGTAGAATAGTCACTAAACAAAGCAACCCCTCAATAGACCCAACGTATAACTGGTTCCCCTCGACTCCATTGCATACTGCCTAGGACATAGCCTTGGTTTAGAATGACATTGACAAATATTATGTTAGTTAAATGATTGGAAGAATACATCGACCCATCATTTTTGGCACCATTTCCGGGGACCATAACCATAAGAACCATAATTTTTATTCCATATGTTATGGGTGTGAATGGAGTGCATATAGGAAACAAGTAGATGTCTCAGACCTCATTTTAAACCAACTAAATTGAATGCATATGTCGTGAGATAATCAAGGGATATTAATAGCACGCAATATTCAACAAATCTCTTTAGACACTTCACAAGGAAGAAACACTAAGAGTGATACAAATTCCAACCCAATGCCTAGAACCTCTTCTGAGCATTCTGTATGCTCTTCACACCACTCGGAAATGGGGGACCTTGGGAATGCTGACGACCAACCTTTAGGGTGAACCTTTACATATCCCATCATCCTTGATGGGGATAAGGATGCACCCATGAAAACCATCTCACCATCCATCCTCCCCCTCTTTTGACAAATGAAAAAAGAAGACACTGATCAGTTTCTATTTGAATTTAAAATCATGTGCCAAACATATGATTACCGAACTGACAATAAAACACTCAAACTATTTCCCTCCACTCTCAAAGATTCTACTATGAGATGGTTTATGGGGTTACCATCTAACTCCATTAATTCCTTGGATTAGTACCAAGACTATTATAGGGGAAGGGATAGGAAGGAAGATTTCTTCCAAATACAACAAAAGGAAGATGAGAATCTAGAGGATTATCTAGATCGATTCCTCTTTCTCCATAAACGCAGTGGGTATGAGTTACATGCAGACATCACTAAAATAATATTTCTTAAAGGACTGGATGTGGAAACCAAGGATTCCCTCGATCTCATGGGAGGAGGAGACGTGCATAAACTCACCATGGAACAAATCACTGAGCTATGTAGAAGACACTCTAGAACAAGTGGAGGAGTATGAAGGAAACAAACATCCAAGTCTTTGGGTACCTCTGAACTTTTGGAAGAAATGGCCAACATGAAAACAAACATTTTGATGCAATTAAAATCCACCATAGATGGACTCAAGGAAAAATCCACCCCTGCCAAAGAACCATTTGACATGTATTTCTCTAAGTGTTAGAAGAGACACCCCTTTAGAGAATGTCCCTTGGATGTCACAGACATGTGCTTAATCTGCAAAGTTACTGACCATAACACTAAGAATTGCACACTTTTAACATAGTTGAAGGGAGGTTTGAATGCCATCTCTAAACAAGTGCTAAATTAAACTTTGTCCAAAGACCAATAATCAGGCTGGGTTCCCATCTAGACGAACTCAGAATCCCTGGAGGATGTCATGGCCGAATCAAGCCTCTCAGTTTTCTTGGGGACAACCTGAGTGGGAAAACTCAAATTTGATGACTTATCCATATCCACCACCTTATAAAAATCCCTATACTCAGCCGGGTTGGGCTCCACCACCCACAGCCAATCCTTGGCACAATCAGCAGTGGGGTCCTCAATAAAATTTTAGCCAAAATCAATCCAGGGCACCACTACAAAATGGTAATCAACAACACAGGTTCCAACAGCCACAACAAGATTTAATGCCTCCACCTCAAGCCTAAAAATATCCAGGACAAACAACACAAACAAAACTTCCATCTCAAACAGTATCCAATCCTAAAAATCAATAGATGGCTTCGATTGATGACACAAACCCAGGTAACACTATGTAGGTCAACACTATTGGTAATTTACAGCTACGATCTGAAAAAATATTGAACCCTCCTGTTGTTATCACAGAATTTCCTGCTGATGCCAATAAGGAAGTAAACCTTGAGGGTAATACTGGTTCTTCACCAATACCAGATAAACTAGATGATCAAATACCCAAACAGACTACAACCCCTTTTCCTGAGCGATTACAAGACACTCGAATAGCAGATGAAAAAAAGCTAGTTCAGGAATTGTAAAAATTACATATTGAACTGAACCAAACCATTAGAAACAAGTGTATAAATACACCAGGAAGGAAAAATAAATATCCAAAGACTGTCAGAGTTGAAGGGAATTTGGCTGATTTAGTTGCTGACACCCTTATCTCACCAAAATATGGGGATCCTGGGAGTCCTGTCATTTATATTTGTATAAAAAACTAGTCAATATCTAACATTTTTTGTAGATATTGGTGCTACTATTAATGTCATCACAAAAGAAATGTTTAATCTGCTATCCTTAATAGGAATTCAACCTACCAACACTGTTCTACAGTTGGCAAATCAATCTATTTTTGTACCTGATGGTGTGGTTGCAGATATAATGGTCTCTGTTAAATCATGGGAATACCTAGTTGATTCCATGGTTTTGCATCCTAAAGCTCAGAATTTGGGATATCTATTCATCTTAGGAAGACCTTGGTTGGCTACGGTTGCTGCATACATTGACTGTAGGTCATGCAACATGACAATTCTAAATGGGTAGAAATCCAAACACATTTCATTATATCCTCCTGCCCAGCTTTATACAAGCAATTGTGACCAGGTATGGCTGGATTATTTGGATGCTAAATCTTTGAGTTCTTCTTTTCTAGCCACTATTACAGTACACAATCATATGGTAGAAGCTGTGGAGTCTTATACACTGATAGATTCTAAGGACTCTGCGACTACGAAAATCAGCACTATTGCTACAGAATCTGGAATACTAGCATTAGACATCTCTTCTACTATTTATCTGGTAGACATTACCTCTACTGAGTCTGGTACGAAACTCTATGCTTATAATTTTAAATATTTAGTTCCTGATTTTCGTTGTCCTTTAACCAAGATTTTGTCTTTTGACAACATACCCATCCTGCACATGCTTCAGCCCCATGTTTTCCCATTGAATTCTATTATCACTAGTACAGAGCTTGCTCTTACGAATGATACCAAGTAGGTACTTATTAGTATGGGAAGAGAGATGACCATAGGTAATGACTTTGAGGTCAATCAAGAAGCTAGGGTGCTTGAGGTTTTGAAGAAACATTCCCATGCTTTTTCTTGGGATTACAATGATATGAAAGGAATTCATCCTAGCATTTGTACACATCACATTTACACTGATGATGTCAAACCTATAAGGTATCCGTAACAAAGAATCAATCCAACATTGAGAGACAGTCAAAAGTGAGATCGAAAAACTCCTAAAGGTATGTTTCATCTATCATATATCTGATATTCAGTGGGTCTCCCCATTAGTTATTGTTCCCAAGAAGAACGGTAAGTGGCGAATATGTGTTGATTACAAGGAACTTAACAAATCCACCAAGAAGGATTATTTTCCCCTGCCTTTCATTGACCAAGTCCTTGACAATTTGGCTGGTGAGAAATATTTTTATTTCTTGGATGGGTGTAGTGGGTATAATCAAAGTAGTATTGCCCCTGCTAATCATGATAAGACTAATTTTACGTGCCCTTGTGGTACATTCTCTTCAAAAGTCTTAATTTTTGGGCTCTGTAATGCCCCTGCTATGTTTCAATGGGAAGTCTTGGCCATTTTTACAGATCTTGCTAATGACTGTGTTGAGGTTTACATGGATGATTTCACTGTCCATGGATCCACTTTTGAAGAATCTTTGAATAATCTTGAGAAATTACTTAGTCGATGTGAACAATACCAACTATCTCTGATTCATGAAAAATTCCTAATGATGGTTGATCAAGGAATTGTCTTAGGTCACCATGTTTCAGCCCAAGGTATATAGGTGGATCCCAAAAAGATATCAGTCATCACCCAATTACCTACACCAGCCAATCAGATTGATGTTAAAAGTTTCCTTGGTCACGCAGGTTATTACCACCGATTCATAAAATATTTTAGAAAAATTTTCGCCCCAATTTTTTCACTGCTAACCAAAGATTGTGTTTTTGAATGGTATCCTCAATGTCATCAGGCATTTGATTCTATCAAATAAAAGCTGATGATGGCCCCTATCTTACGTGGCCCTAACCGGGGACAACCTTTCCATATCCACATTGATTCTTCTAATATAGCCATGGGAAGTGTCCTTGGACAAAAAGACACAGAAGATCATATGTATGCAATTTATTTTATCAGTAAAAATATGACTCCTACAGAAAGGAATTACACTACTATGGAAAAATAATTATTGGCTGTTGTCTATGCTTTGAATAAATTTTGTCATAACATCACTAGATATAAAAATTTTGTTTACACTGAGCACTCTGCCATTCGATATTTTATGAACAAACCAGTGGTTGGTGGAAGGCTTATTCACTGGTTACTCTTGTTGCAAGAATTCAATCTCACCATTACAGATAAGCTTGGGAAATCTAACGTTGTTGCTGATTTTATTTCTAGAATAAATGTTTCAGGAAATGATGAAGTAGTCCAAGACCAATTTCCCAACGAAAACTTGTTTGCTATCTTGACTAAGACTCCCTCGTTCATTAATCTCACAAATTATTTAACAACAGGGAAGTTTCCTGACTATTTTACTCATAAGGAGAGAAGGTGATTGGTTAAAAATAGTGCAACATATAAATGGTGTAACAGATTCTTATTTAAATGTTGTCCTGACATGGTTATTTGGAGGTGTGTTCGAGAGGATGAGGTACATGACATACTATGAGCTTGTCATGATGAGCCAACAGATGGACATTATTCAGTGAAATGAAAAATTCACAAGATCATTGGAGCAGGGTACTACTAGCCTTCCCTCCATATGATTGTCAAAAAGTATGTGTATCAGTGTGATGCATGCTAATGAATGGGAAAACCTAAACTTTCTACGGAAATGCCTCTGAATCCTCAATTGGATCTAGGACCATTTGAGAAATGGGGGATAAAATTTGTTGGACCATCTGATCCTCCATCTGTTGGGAAGGAGTATCTCTTGGTATCCACGGAATACGTCACCAAATGGGTTGAATTTCAAGCATTGGCATCTACCGATGAGGATGTTGTTGCTGGTTTTTTGTACAATCAGATATTCCTGTGATTTGGAGCATCAAGGGCCATTGTATCTGATCAAGGTCCTCAATTTGTTTCAAATATGATTGAAGCTTTCTTGAAAATCTACAGAATTAGGCACTAGAAATCGTCATCATATCACTGTAAGATGGAAAAGTGATAAGTGAGCTTGGGAATCTACAAGTAACTCTTCCTCGCACCTGACCTCCCGAGGTCGTGCCGAGATAGCCAATGGGGTGGAATATGTGTGGGATGCATACAAACTAGTTAAGAAATCTAATGTCTTCGACACGCGCTAGTGGAAATTACGAATCTAAGGAAAATAAGGCCCTCCTAACTTGAACTAGTGTGATAGATCGATCATCAAGGATGACTGCTCGAAGGCTCCAATCAATATCGAGCTCTGGCATGATTCGGTCTATAGGTTGTGGAATACTTGGAAAATGTCCTGGGATAGTTTCGTGTATATCTCCAGATAAGGTCATAGGGTGGATGGTAAATATAATTGACTCTATGGGTGATTCTCTGGCCTAGTCCAGAACTCCTTAGCTTTGTTAGCTGTTGTGTTTAGCAAGGATAACTGTTCGATGATGATAGGTGGAAGTGGAGTAGATCTGAATACTAGTGTACGTAGGCCAGCATCTATGTCTGATTCACCTATGGATTTTTTAGGCTGGGGGATTTTTGGGTCACAACCGTAGATTTGTGGTTGTTGTGGACCTGCTATGGTCATATATGGAATCAGTCCCTAATCCCTAGTATCTAGTAATTGTATGCTTTCTCAGCTTCTATGTTCAGAATCAATAATTGTGTGATCTTCTCAGAATATCTTACAGGCGTTCGTGCAACCTGAATTCTTAAGCTGGTATCTATATCTGTGAGAGTGTCTTCTGCATCTGGATGTGGAACCAAAGGATCACAACCAAATGTCTGCTCTCTTTCAAACCCTTCTACAATCATGCAGATATGAATCTAGGGTAATATGTAGTGTGGTTGATTTGACCAAAATGTATGCGCTTTGTCATATTCTATGTTTAACCCTCTTAACTGGGACTCAATTTGTTGTACATTTATCGTTGCTCGGAAGACTTGGATCCTGAGATTTTGATCTATATCAGTTATTGCTATGATGAGATTGGGTTAGGGCACGATTGGCTCAAATACGTATTCTCTGGGCTCCCCAGGTCCCGTGATTGTCATACAAAAGCAACAATGTAAATTAACTGCAGCAAAGTGACATACATTAAGTATATCTATAACATATATGATCTCTCTATTTTTGTATTTTCTAATGAACTATTCGAACGAATTTAAAAGAGTAACTGTTTAATATATCTAGAATTGACAGCTAAAATAAAAAATTAAAACAAACAAAATAACTGAGTATAGATATTTGTATGTGCAACTGTGAACCTATTCTAAATAATGAAATACTTGATCTAGTCTATTTTCAAGACTCTCGACCCTACCTTAGAAGTGAGGAATGAATCATAGTATCTCAAAAACTATCAATCTCCACAGCTTCCCTGGTAATATCGAATGTAAAATTGACCAAAATAAAGTGATTGGCTACTCTATTTGATATGTTTCTAATTAGAACTTTGAAAGCTAGAACCTACATTCTACAGAACAGTGGCGAATCAGATGGTGTGTGTGATTTTGTCCCCTCAGTGTGATCTCCTCGTTCCTTTGTGCTCACATGGATCCAGAAAAGCATGTAATGCTAGCATCAACAGAAGTAGATATTGGAGTAAAGGTAGCTTTAGGATACAGACTGAATACAATGTGAGTAGGAGAGGGATAGCGCAAGAGTACAGAGCTTGGCTTATGCAATTCCTAGCAGGATTTATTGCGAGTCATGTGGCATAAAACGTCCAGAACCTGCAACTTTAATGGCTTCCTATTGAATTCAAACTATCCTATTCCAATTGATTTGGATTAAATGATAACAACACTTGCACAAGATGGATATGTGGCTTTTTAACTGGAAAACAATACTAACTAGGCATGCAATAACTGAAACTGTGAATTCTAAGAAAAAGAAGAACTGAAACACTAAAATGAGAGATTGAGAGCCAAATTTGAGGGGCCATTTGCTTGAGCACAAGCCAACTATTTATAGCATTTGCATTTACCCAAGGTAAAAACCAAATAGAACTCTTAAACTATAAACAATGGCAAAACACTATTCCAAGGAACCAAAATCATTAATGCAAGCTTATCGCAGTGAAAAAAAGCTGGTGAATCATTCAAATTTACGTGAGTTGTGTTAAAAGAGATTTCTGGAAAACACATAAAGGACCACTGCCCTGAGCAGGGTGGCAGTTACAGGACCGCCGCCCTGCTCAAGGCGGAGGTCACGAGACCGCCGCCCAGGTAGGGCGGCAGTTTCGTAACTAAAGAGCAAAAAGAAAAGGAAAGAGGGGAAAAGAGAAAAAGAAAGCATGTAGGGGCTAAGTGGGGCATACGGGATGTTAACGCACACTTGGAGATATTTTTCGGATTTTGAAAACCTTGCGAGGAGACCTGTATCATCATTGGGGTACGTGTTACGTTGTTCCGGCAGCGCAATACCCTATAATTTCAGGTACGTACATATTTCCTCCTCAGAGAAGCATTTTAGCCATGAAGAGGCGCAAAACGGTGGGTCTGAGTATGACAGTCTCGAAATGGGAAGTTAGAAGTTATACCTAATACGTCCATGTGTTGAAATGACGTCGTCCAAAATTCCTGCCACCTGCAAAATGAAAAGAGAACTCAAGTACAGATAGACACAATAATTTGGAAAATAAATGCTAAAATAATAGGAAATGAGAATGTACCATTCATGCGGGGATAAGAACTTACCTCCATCAGTGCTCTAAACCTATAAAAAAAACATTTTAAAACAAGTCAGGTTTGCTATATATATGAAAGTGGGCCCATTTTCCTATTCATTTGCGTGAGTTGATTTGATTGATTCTGAACTCTGGAACCCATGGTGACATTTTCTTGCATGAGTAGAGTCAAAACATTCATGATGGGATAGTGATCATGCCTCCATGAGGGGAACATCGACCCGTGAGATCACACGTTAGTTTTCTTCAATTTATCCTTTTAACCCCCTTAATTTTAAACTGCTAAAATCTTTGTCATGGGGGGGTAATTTTTGAAAATGTTAGGTTTAAAAGGTCCATCTAAGGGGGGTGCCTACTGGGTAGGCCTTGTTTTAGTTAAAATGGTCCTCTTCTAGCGTTTTTAGGCCTTTTTTAGGGTAAAAACCCGCGTGGGTTTTCGGGCCGCGACCGCTGCCCTGCCTAGGGTGGCGGTTACACGACTGCCACCCTATTCAGGGAGGTGGTTACATGACCGCTACCATTAAGGTATTGGTTACAAAACCGCCGCCCTACTCAGGGTGATGGTTTTGCACAGAATGCCAAAAGAATATCTGTTTAATGTTGTTTTTGCGTTTTTAGCATTTCTATGTGTTTTCATGATTTTTCTAATATCACTCGGATGCTAGCTTGCTTTGTTTTTTGTGTTTTTGGGTGTATGCATGCGAGAGAGGAGTATATCTGGTGGATCCGAGAGAGGGAGTGTGACTGGATTCTAGGAGTACTAGATGCCCTTTCATAGGATGAGGAGGACATTCTTCAGAGGGTTGGGATACTACGTATCTCACGCGTTCCACATGTTGCACCATCCAGTCACATCCTTTGTGACCTATTCTCATATTGGGATGCTGATCGGAACATATTCCGATTACTAGGGGTCCGTGGTGAGTGGACTATCACTTTGGAGGATGTTTATCACATTCTGGGGGTCCCGATCATTGGGAGATGTCTGACCCTTGAGACAACAGGCTCACGGGCCCAGATAGCACAGTGGGCCACATACATTGGAGATGAAGTCATCTCCACGGGTTCGAAGAAGGGGGTCATAGTTCAATCCATTCCTAGTTTTCCCATCCCCTTGCTTCACCAGGCTATTATGGGGATCCTTGCCTCGAGATTGATCGGGGACAAGGGAGGAGACACACTGCTATACTACTGGTCCCCCATCATCGCACAGATAGAGGGACATGACCGGATATATGCCTGGGGAGCAGACATTATTTGGACTACCTACCATGATTTATACAGGGTAGTCTGTTTACAGGGGCAGTCCTTGAGCCACCTGACCCTGGTCATGAGTTGGGTTTATGAGCACTTTATCCCCTATAGCAGAGGTGTAGAGGTGACAGATCCTGGAGTTGTGAGGGAAGCTAGATGGACAGATATGTCGGTGCTCCAAGCACCTCATCAGCCAGTTTCTTCTCTGACCACTGCTGACATGGAGGCCACACCGTATCAAACTATGGCAAGTATATGGGGCGAGGAGGCTCTTACTTTGATCTCCTACTCCACCACAGGGCAGCTTATTGATAGAGTGGGGTGAGTGGAGATACACCCCTTTGGCTGAGTTCCTCAGTAGTTTGGCCTACCCTACATGGGCATGCTTCCCCCGGTAGTGCCAGTATACAGGTCAGTCTGAGAGGCCAGAGGGGGTCCTAGAGGCCGAGGTTGGATAGTGGTTACTCCCGGCGTTCCTATTGTGGCTAGGAGGGTAGTACATGCTAGAGGGAGAGCCGGTGCACCTCATGCACCCTTGCTTCAGATTGCCATGGGTCCTGCCCATAGCAACAATGACCCCATTGACATAGACGCTGATTTCAAGGAGTTTATAGGGGGAGAGATAGTGGAGGACAGCGATCCTGAGTGGTATGACACTTAGGATATTATGCAAGCAGCGAGGGCTGAGCAGAGTGCAGAGAGAGTTACTCTGGTTTTAGAGGAGCCACTCTCCTAGGGCCATGGCGAGGAAGATGATTCCATTGCGGGGTGCTACGTTGCTCCAGTCACAGGAGCATCCCCTCAGTCAGTGGCGGCATCCGTTGCAGGTGCTGACCCTAGCGATCCATCCTGGAGTCCTAGTGATCCGAGTAAGTTACCATCCTTCATTCTAATGTTTGTTTTTAGTTAGGATCTCCTTATTTTCTATCTCTCCTTTTGTTTTATCTTGTATTTCTAATCTCTTGTTTTGTTTCTAATTTTTTTTCTCCTTTGTTTGTAGAGACCACCGATGAGTGGCGGGACTTGATTTGCAGGGTATGCACCGATAACCTAATGATCCCCATGGAGAGGACCCGCACAGAGTTGTCTGTGGATGCTGGGGAGCCCTCGACAGATGGTAGACACACTGACGTCTTTTCCCCAGTCTGGCATGTGGCCAGGATGGTATCAACTCTCCGTACGGAGCTAGCGGGGTATAGGACAGCCGAGTGCTTGATGAAGAGTCATTCTCGTGGCGAGACTGTGGCTGCCCCTCGGGATCCTGAGCCCTCTATACACTCAGAGTTGCAGCGTAGCTGGAGTCCTGGGCGTGGGCGTGCACCTTCAGAGGGGTCTCGTAGGGATTGAGAAGCCACTTGGCTCTCCTAGATTTTGTATGATATATTATTTTGTATATCCTGGGCTCTTTGAGCGTTTTGACCATTTATATATATATATATTCGTTTTGGATCAAACCCTTGGCATTTATGGCTTTGTTTCCTTTACAGTTTCCTCATGTAGATTATAATGTTTATGCTTGTATGCTCTTTAAAATGTATGCAATGGAGAACAAATGATGCAAGTGTTTTAATTTCTTTTTGTATTTCATGATGTTGATATATGATAATGTAGATATAATGTGATTTTGAATCTTAGTTTCTATAAGCAATTTTGGACACTTCATATTTGCTTTGGAAAAGTGGTGAAGATAAGCTGATATGATGAGTAGATAAACCTGCCCCTACTTCTAACTCCACGCAACTAGTAACATATGAGGGCTCATCACCAAGAGTTGGGAAGGGCGCAAGTTATGAGATGTGTTGAAATGATATTAATGAAAGATAGACAAAGCTTTGGTGGAACCAAATTAGGATACCACAAGCCTACTCCACTTGAGTGACTTCATAGTTTTTAGGATGCAACTTGCTTTGTGGTTTATCTAGACTTAGATCCGTAGATGGCCACATAGTAGACAAAATATGGGATCTCAGGCTCTTAACTCTTTTGGAATTTTGAACATCTGATTCATTTTTTTTTGACTCAAAGCTTCAAGGTTTGAATTGTTTGCTTATGACCTTTTACGTTTGTTTGTCAAGAGGACCCCCTACACTTTGCCCCATGCTACTAGTAAGAAGCGTGGGTTTATCACCATGGGAAAGACATAGGCGAGTAAGGGCATTTCCATCCTTTCCCAACCCTACATCACTAGTAAGAGACGCAAGCTCATCACTGAAGGTTGGTGGGGCAAGGAAATGTGTAAATTTAAAATTTTCTGTTTGATTCTACATTTGACTTGTTTATTTGACCAAAATGTCAGTGTGTTCTTATTTCCAAAGAGATATATATATGGGATAGATGTGACACCATGAAGCTTCCAGAACAGAGCATAGGCAAGACACCCATCCTAAGAAGAAACCAAAAGTGAGAATAAACCCGCAGATCTTGGCATGGTTACCGTTAAGACCTTTTCATATCTAGCTTTATTTGATGAAATGATTCCGAGATAGTTTGATGATATCATGGAAATAGAGAAGTAAGATTAGAGTGTTTATGCCAACAACATCATGAGTTTGTAATGAATTGCTTTGAGGATAAAATTCATTGATCACAATTTTTGTACGAAACAAGAAGAAAAAACGATCCTAACCTATATGAAGATGCAATGTAGATATAGCTATATAAGTAGTGCCAGTTGCTTACGCGTAGAATCATTTGAGGTGTAGGGAATTGACTGTTTCACCAAATTCCTCACCTTCCAGCATACATAAGAGGTATGCACCATTTCCATAGTCCTTCATGACTCGGTATGGGCCCAACCATTTGGACTGGAACTTCCTTCCTTCGCCGGTCTTTTTATCAATCCGGCTGTCTAGCCTTAGAACTAGATCACCTTCATATATGTCATGTTCATAGACCTTCTTATTATATTACCGACACATCCAGTCAGCATAGACTCTGTGCCACTGTTCAACATCTAACCTAGCTTCATCTAGGCTTTCTAGTTGGGAAAGGTGTGCTTATCTATAAGCATCTTCATCCAGGATCCCTTGTAATGAAATGTGGAGACTAGGTATTTCAACCTCAAGAGGGAGAACTACTTCTACCCCAAATACTAGCGAGAAAGGATTCACTCCTGTTGGCATTCTTATCGATGTTCAGTGGGCCCATAAGGCCGGATATAACTTCAAATGCCAATCTCGTTTGTTTTCTTTCACTGTTTTAAGGAGAATGGATTTTAATGTTTTGTTTATCACCTCAGCCTGTCCATTGGCTTGAGGGTAGTATAATGAAGCCGTATGATGGATTATTTTAAATTTATTACACAATTCATGAACTTTTTCATTCTTAAAAGAAGTTCCATTATCTGAGATAATGATTTACGGGACACCATACCTGCAAATGATTTGGTTCAAAATGAACTTGGCAATTATAGAACCCGGTACAATAGTAAGAGGCATAGCCTCGACCCACTTGGTAAAATATTCGGTGGCCGTGATTTGAAAATTATGGCCTTCTGTAGACGAGGGAGAGAATTTCCCTATTAAATCTATGCCCCACGTAGAAAAGAGCCATGGAGTAGCAATCGGTTGTAGAGCTTGTGCCGGCATGTGGATCTCATGGGAGAACTCTTGGCACTTATGACACATACGTACAAACTCTACTGCGTCGTGTTCTATAGTGGGCCAGAAATAGCCCATTTGATGTATTTAATGAGTGGTGGCATGGCCACCGAAGCGTCCTCCACACATTCCACTGTGAGATTCATGGAGAATCTTCTTGGATTCTTCTATGTCGACACATCTTAGAAGCATTCGATCGAACACCTTTTGATAGAGCACTTGTTCTATGATGACATATTTAGCTATGATAATGCGTAACTGCCTTCTTTGTTGTGGTGTAGCCCCTTCTGGATACATATGGTTCACGATATAATTAATGATATCAGTGTACCAAAAACACTCAGAGATAGAAGGTCGAGTTTCGATGTAGTATACGCATTCATCTGGAAAGTCCAGATCTACTAGATCACCTCCACCTAATGGGTTATCAGCTAACCAATCCACAATGATTTATCCCTTAACGGACTTCTGATTTACAAATGTTAATTTGAATTCTCCCATTAAGGTTATAAAATGTTCATCCTTCTTAGACAAGGACCCTTGCGTGAGGAAAGTTTGTAAATGGTCTGTTTTTACCATGACCCTTGTTTCTTGATTTAGCATATAATGTCTTAAGCATTTGGTTGTAAAGACTATGGCGAGGCATTCTCATTTTTCTTGTGTATAACGTGTTTCATAGTCGAGCAACATTCGGCTAATGAAATAAATCACACGTTCTCTCTTGTCATCGTCTTCCTGAGCCAGCATATAGGCTAGCAAGACATTAGTATCTCGCGAGTATAAAATTAATGGGTGATCTAGCTTAGGTGGCATTAGCGTAGGTGGTGATAACAAGAAACGCTTAATTGCATCGAAAGCTTCATTGCAATCTTCATTCCAATCAATGCTATTATATTTCTTGAGTAGATTGTTGATTGGATGAATGGCGAAACTTAAGTCCGGAATGAATCTCTGGATTGCACCAAGCTTTTCGAGAAAAAACCTGATTCTAGATTCATCCGAAGGTGGGATCATTTCGAGGATAGCCTAACTTTTTGTTGGGTCAACATATATCCCTCGTGAGGATATGATGTATCCTAGGAGCTTCCCTCTTGTTACACCAAAGATGCATTTTTTTGGATTTAGCGTGACTCTGTATTCTATCAGACGTGAAAGAATGATGCGAAGTACTTCCGGATGGTCACAACGCTTCTTGGCCTTAGCCAACAAATCATCTATGTAGGATTCCACGATTTTATGAATTAGATCGTGAAATATATATGTCATAGCTTGCTGGTATGTAGCATCAGCATTCTTGAGACCAAATGGCATAACAACATAGCAACAAGTTCCCTAAGGATTTATAAATGTGGTTTTAGCTTGATCTTGTTCAGATATTCTGATTTGATTGTATCCCGAGAATCCATCCATGAGATAAAAAATTTCAAATACAGCTGTTGCATCAACAATGACATCAATGGAGGGCAATGGGAAGTCGTCTTTAGGACACAGTTTGTTGATGTCTCAGAAATCTATCTAGATGCGTATCTTCCCATTTTTTTTTAGAACGGGAACGATATTAGATACCCATTGAGAGTAATCGACTGGTTTGATGAATCCTACTTGGAGGAGCTTTATTACTTCTTCTTTCACCATGAGAGATACCTTAGGTTTCATTGGTCTCAAATTTTGTTTGATCGGCTTTGCATCAGATTTAGTGACGAGGTTGTGCACCGCAATGTGGGGTGTAACTTCTGTCATTTCCTTATAATTAAACACAAAATCCTTATAATGTTCCTTGAGAATTTGAGTGTGTATTTCTACTTCTTCTGGGGTCAATGAGGATCCTATTTTTAAGATCTTTGGTTCATCCTCTGTTCCGATGTTAACATCAATTGTTTCTTCGATCAAAGAGGCATTACCTTCTTCAAACTCAAGCAGGGATGGAGGTAAATCTAAATCATCTGCATTCTCGACTGAGTATATGCTAAGTTCCTTTTGTGGGATGAGCTTCATCATGGGATTCCCATAATAGGAAAATGAATGTGGGATTAAGGAAAAATCTATCACGTGATGGGAGAGATGTAATGATGCATAGGAGTTTAAGAAATCAAGAGTGGTTGTATCACTATCAATGTGTGTTAGGAAAGTAGATTTGTCCTCATCTTTGTTCGTTAAAAGAGTGCTTGACATTTCTTTTACCAATGGTTCATCACGAAGGGATACCATGAAACGGGTATCCTCTAACTTACTGTTTGGAGTGAAGTGTGATGCTGAAGTTACTATTGAATCAGTGAGAAGATTTTTCTCTCGCGGGATTGCTTCAATTGATATGAATTCAAACTCCTTGCTTAGATCTAATACAGTTGTTTTGTAAAGCTATAAGTGCTCGGCTTTGGTTTCATATATCTCATAGCCTTGGTTCGCTACCAATTGTGAGTATCCTAATACTCTGATGTTATCAACACCAATTCTCTTGGCTAAGATGAGGCCAAGGAGGAGGGCTTCGTACTTAGCACCATTGTTTGTGCATTTGAAATTTAGTTTAAAAGCAAATGGTAGGACTTTTCCCTCAGGAGAAGTAAGGATTATCCCTGCCCCAGCTCCATAACGACATCTAGCTCCATCAAAATGGAGAGTCCAATATTTAGTTGGGAGTATGGACGTTGGGATATTTGTTGTGTTTGCGTATTCTACTTCCACCATGCAGAGATCCTCTGCTGGAAGAGAACCAACACATAGGGAATATCCTATACCTACATAATCAAATGGTAAGAACATTGGTAGATCTTGTTCTATCAATCCAATGATTTTTGTAGTAGTTCCTAATGATATTGTTTCTACAACGTTAGCCTCATCTTTGGGGGCTGGGGTTGCCTTGGCTAGGCTCATAGTTTCAATATATGTCGTAGGTACCAACTTTTCTTCTGGTTTTGCATTGGTAGGTTTATTAAGTTGGTTTGTTGGGAGTTCAAACTCCGAGTGCACACCTGGTCTTTTCTTTAAGTCAGCTAGGTGTACATCGAATGGTTTTGGATCACCTTTGGCTACGAATATCTTTCCTAAGTGTAAAAACCTTACTTCTTGAAATAGTGTAGAAGGGATTGCCTTCATGCAGTGTATCCATGGTCGGCTGAGGATCATATTATAGTTAGTTTCCTGATCTATAATATAAAACTCAGTCAGGATGGTTTTGGGTCCTAAGGTGATCGGTAATATTATAGTTCCAACCGAGGTGGCTTTAAGGCTATCATAGCCTCTTAGTGTGTTTCGAGTTGTGGAACAATTGGTTTCTCCATACCCTAGCTTTTGAAGGAAAGAGAAGGGGACTATGTTGACCGCTGCCCCATCATCTACCATTGCATGCTTTACATAGTTGTTATAAACCCATACTTGTAAATGTAAGGCTAGATCACCTCGGCATGCGATCTCAGCATCTATCAGCATTTTGTTTATTTCGAATATGAATTCGACATCCCTATCCGCCTTCCCCGGAGGATGAACATCAAAGTCTATATGATTTACCTATGTTTCAAGAGGTGGAGTGATGTTAATTAAATGACCTAAACATAATGCTTCTAAAAGAGCAGCCCTGTGGGCAGGAGAGTTCTTTAGTAAGTCTAAAAATGAAATGTTCGAGAAGGTTTTTGTTAGGTCATTAATTAAATCATAGGCACCCACAGGTTTTGCTACTATTTGTTGGAAGTTATCTGTCCCTGGTAGGTGACTTGGACTTGGCTGAGAGAAATACTCTCGTGTCCTTGTTACAGCTTCGATGGATATTTCGGCATCTAACTCCACTAAACTAACTATTTTAGGTCATGGCTGACTTCCAAGTTGCGGCGCAACTAATGGATTTAGCGAAGTTGAAGCTTCATGATAATTATTTCCTGCAATTACACCCTTGTTTGTCCCACTTGGATTTAACTTATTATTGTTGTGATTTGGGAGTGGATCATTGAAGATCTTCAGGGGTGCGTTTTGAGGGGAAACTTCCCCTGAAAAAGTATTTGATGCTGGTGACGTAGGATCTGCCAAGAACATATCTATGAAAAGTTGTCTTTTTTCATCTGGCAAGCGTTGCATGAATTTATTGTAGTCACGGAACGTTCTAGTGTCATGGCCCTGAATTTTGTGGAAACCACAATATGAATTAGGATTGTAATTCCTAGTTTGTTGGTTTGGTGCGTATTGTGGCCCAAAATTTTGATCAAACCATTGCCTATTAGGATTAAAATTTTGCGTGTGTTGTCTTTGGTTTGAATTCTGGTTTTGGTACCTAGTTGAATTTTGGCTTGGACCCTGTGTGGGATTTTTCCGTTGTTGTTTTTGTTATTGTGGATGATTAAAATCCATTGTATTGATTGTCGAGGTAAATTTTTTGTTTCGTTGGTTGTTTATTTGTGATGGAGTATTGACAACATTTACCTTCTTAGGCTGGTCGGTTACTCCATCTATTGTTACACCCTGATTTTTATTAAGGATTTTAGGTCCTTGATTGACGTTCATGGTAGTAGGATAAGTTGTAGTGTTCTAGTTGGAGGTGATTAACCTCTCATTTGCTCCATATGTTTTGTGACCACTATCAATTGTCGCTTGATCTATTCGGAGAGCACTCTCAAGTACTTCATCATAAGTTCTTAATGGGAACATCTGGACTTCTTCCTTCACCTCTCTGCTAAGAGAATGAAGGAATAAATCACATAGTTCCATCTAATCCATGTTTGGAGCACTTACCGAAGAATAAAGAACTATACGCCACCTCTGGATGAAATGGGTGACAGATTCGTTGTTTTCTTGCTTGATGTGTAAGAATTCCCTGATTCCTATCCTTATTAATTTGTTCATGTCAAAGGCCTTGATGAACTCTGACACGAGTTGCTTGAATGAATGGATGGAAGCCTCGGGTATTCTATAATACCAATCAAGAGCGATGCCTTCCAAGGTTTTTGGGAATATTTTAGCAACAATCCCATCCCATGGGAGTAGTTCTCAAATGGCTATAGTGTAAGCCTTGATATGTGTGTTCGGATATCCCTCACCTTTGTATTTGGGCAAGTCGGGAAGAGGTCTTGGAAGCATGACGCTTCGTATGGTGAAATCTAAGGGATCTTTCAAATATTCTGAGTAGGTCCCTACTGTATAGGTTTCGACCATTGATGGTGCCTGTTGAGGGAGTGGAGGTGGAATGGGTTGTTGACATGGCATTGCATATGCGTTGGTAGGAGCATAAGGAAAACCCTGTGTTTGAGGAACCATGCCGGGAGAGGAGAACATATCTCCTTGAGGTGATTTGGAGTACATGTTTAAGTATGACGGGGTATTATCCAGGAAGGGATTACTATGTACTAGATCGGGAGGTTTCAGAACGGTGTTAAAAATGGCAACTCTTGTTGGGCTTTGTTGTGAATATTGAGGATTCATGCCTAACGTGCCTACTCCTGTGAGGATGTCTACTTGGCTAGGATGGTTTGGAGGATTGCAACTTCCTTCATGCATAAATTGCAAATTTTGACTTACTTGGGAAAGTTCTAACCCCCTAACCTTTTCTACTAGAGTTGAAATGACTTCATTTGGTGAATTCATGATACTTTTCCTTGGTGGAGTTTGTTGTATATCATGGTGTTGTATAGGCATGTGATATCCTACTATGAACTGATCGCTGCCCTGCCAAGTTTCCCCGAGGGCATTTCCTATATGACGTGGTATGGAGGTATTTTCTTGAAAAGAGATTTCAGGTTGTGTTTGTAAACCTCCTATAGGTGGGTACATACTTCAAGAACGTTGTTCATTCCTGGCATAACGTACCGAATGTTCATCATATAAACCCAGGTATGAGTCTGATTGTCTAATAATTTGTGGTCTAAGTAGTACCTAAGGAGCCAAACTTGATTCTCCTGTGAGCATCATATTGTTCGAGCCTGAAAGCTCTGTTTGCTGTGTTTGAGTGAACTGATCCAATTCCTTTGTTTGGAGGGATGAGGTATATCTAATCCTTGGAGTTTATGTTGACAACTGGTTAGTTGAGTAGTTATCACCCCATACTGAGACGAGGGTGATGATTGTCTATTTTTTTGGGCGTAGTATGCCTCAAGACCTAAGAGGGGTCTGCCATATGCATCGAATCCCGACATATTCGGGGGGTATATGAATACCTGCAAAATAATGGGAAGGAGCAAAGGTGATGGTGAAAGATGATGAGGTAGTAAAGAAGAAAGAGTCATTTAATTTGAAATAACTAGTAGAAATCTGACTCCAGAGAAGAAAGTAGAAAATTTCACGTCGGGTTCACCAATTTTTTATGACAGAAAAGTGATAAGCGAGCTTGGGAATCTACAAGTAACTCTTCCTCACACCTAACCTCCCGAGGTCATGCCGAGACAACCGGTGGGGGTGGAATATGTGTGGGATGCAGATAAACTAGTTAAGCAATCTAATGTCTTCGACACGCACTAGTCGAAATTGCAAATCTAAGGTAAATAAGGTCCTCCTAACTTGAACTGGTGTGATAGATTGATCAGCAAGGATGACTGCTCGAAGGCTCCAATCAATATCGAGCTCTGGCATGATTCGGTCTATAGGTTTTAGAATACGTGGAAAATGTCCTGGGATAGTTTCATGTATATCTCAAGATAAGGTCATAGGGTGGATGGTAAATATAATTGACTCTATGGGCAATTCTCTGGCCTAGTCCAGAACTCTTTAGCTTTATTAGCTGTTGTGTTTAGCAAGGATAACTGTTCGATGATGATAGGTGGAAGTGGATTAGATCTGAATACTAGTGTACGTAGGCTAGCATCTATGTCTGATTCACCTATGGATTTGTTAGGCTATGGGATTTATGGGTCACAACCGTAGATTCATGGTTGTTGTGGACCTGCTATGGTCATATATGGAATCAGTCCTTAATCCCTAGTATCCAGTAATCATATGCTTTCTCAGCTTCTATGTTTAGAATCAATAACTGTGTGATCTTCTCAGAATATCTTACAGGCATTCGTGTAACCTGAATTCTTAAGCTGGTATCTATATCTGTGAGAGTGTCTCCTGCGTCTGGCTATGGAACCAAAGGATCACAACAAAATGTCCTCTCTCTTTCAAACCCTTCTATATTCATGCAGATATGAATCTAGGGTAATCTGTAGTTTGGTTTATTTGACCAAAACATATGCGCTTTGTCGTCTTCTATGTTTAACCTGATTAACTAGGACTCAATTTGTTGTACGTTTACTGTTGTTCAGAAGACTTAGATCCTGAGATTTTGATCTATATCAGTTATTGATGTGATGAGATTGGGTTGGGACACAATTGGCTCGAATACGTATTCTCTGGGCTCCCTAGGTCCCGTGATTGTCATACAAAAGCAACAATGTAAATTAACTGCAACAAAGTGACATTTAACTACGTTAAGTATATATATAGCATATATGATCTCTCTATTTTTGTATTTTTTGATGAACTATTCGAACGATTTTAAAAGAGTAACTGTTTAATATATCTAGAATTGACAGCTAAAATAACAAATTAAAAAAAAACAAAATAACTCAGTATAACTATTTGTCTGTGCAACTGTGAACCTATTCTAAATAATGAAATACTTGATCTAGTCTATTTTCAAGACTCTCGACCCTACCTCAGAAGTGAGGAATGAATCATAGTCTCTCAGAAACTATCAATCCCCACAGCTTCCCTAGTAATATCGAAAGTAAAATTGACCAAAATAAAGTGATTTCCTACTCTATTTGATATGTTTCTAGTTAGAACTTTGAAAGCTATAACCTGGAATCTATAGAACAATGGCAAATCCGATGGTGTGTGTGATTTTGTCCCCTCAGTGTGATCTCCTCGTTCCTTCATGCTCACGTGGATCCAGAAAAGCGTGTAATGCTAGCATCAACAGAAGTAGATATTGGAGTAAAGGTAGCTTTAGAATATAGACTGAATACAATGGGAGTAGGAGAGGGATAGCACAAGAGTACAGAGCTTGGCTTATGCAATTCCTAGCAGGATTTATTACGAGTCATGCGGCATAAAATGTCCAGAACCTGAAACTATCCTATTTGAAGAACAAAACCTACAACTTTAATGGCTTCCTATTGAATTCAAACTATCCTATTCTAATTGATTTGGATGAAATGATAGCAACACTTGCACAAGATGGATATGTGGCTTTTTAATTGGAAAACAATACTAACTAGGCATGCAATAACTAAAACTATGAATTCTAAGCAAAATAAGAACTGAAACACTGAAATGAGAGATTGAGAGGAAAATTTTAGTGGCCATTTGCTTGAGCACAAACCAAATATTTATAGCATTTTCATTTACCCAAGGTAAAAACCAAATAGAACTCTTAAACTATAAACAATGGCAAAACACTATTCCAAGGAACCAGAATCATTAATGCAAGCTTATGGCGGTGAAAAAAAGCTAGTGAATCATTGAAATTTACGTGAGTCGTGTTAAAAGAGCTTTCTGGAAATTGCATAAAGGACCACCACCCTGAGTAGGATGGTGGTTACAGGACCACCGCTCTGCTCAGGGTGGCGGTCACGAGACCACCACCCAGGCAGGGCGGCAGTGTTGTAACTGAAGAGCAAAAAGCAAGGGAAAGAGGGGAAAAGAGAAAAATAAATATCGTGGGGGATAAGCGGGGCATGTGGTATGTTAACGAACACTTGGAGATCTTTTCCAGATCTAGAACACCTTGCGAGGATACCTGTATCATCATTGGGGTACGTGTTACATTGTTCTGGCAGCGCAGTACCCTACAATTTCACGTATGTATAATCACCCCCAATCCAATGGGCAAGTGGAGGTAACCAATTGAGAACTCAAGAATATTCTAACTATGGTGGTCAATGCCAATAGAAATAATTGGGTACCAAAGCTTCCTAAGGCCATCTGGGCCTATAACACGACTTGGAAAACAACTGCTGGTTTTTCTCCCTGCGAGATGGTCTTTGCAAAGAAACCACTGTTACCTGTTGAGTTCGAATTGCACACCTGGTGAACAACATTGGAAGTTGGGATTAGTTTAGATGAGGCACAACATGAACGAGTGTTGTAGCTGAATGAAATAGATGAAATTCAAATGGATGCATAGCAGTAGACATAAATTCTACAACATCAGCAAAAAACCTTGCATGATGCTCACATCAAAAAAAGGACATTTCATGAACGACAATAGGTTTTACTCTTTGATTCCCACTATCAACAGTTTAAAGGTAAGTTATGTACACGTTGGTTGGGTCCCTATCAGGTAAATCAAGTGTTTGATAATGGCTTTGTTCGATTGATACCTATTGATGGAGACAAATAGACTCTTCTAGTGAATGGACATAGGCTCCAGATTTATCACCAACTACTAGATAAGAAGACTTTCACCGATGAAATTTTGTTACGCATAGACATGCATGCTGAGGAGGCTCTTTACCTCTCAAGCATGGAGTAATCAATCTCTTGCAAATTCAAATAAATGAAGATGATCCTTCATTCAATCTTCTTCCCTTAGTTAGCAGTTTTTCTTATTGTTATTTCCAATAATTGTAGGAATTTTCATTATTTCTACAGCCGCTAATCGTGCTTCATCTCAAACTGTAGGACGTAGGAATATATGTATATCGGTCAACTAAATGTGGCATGGGTAAGTTTATTCTAACTTGCTAATGATATCTCCATGCAAAACATTTCCCCATGTTCACATTTGTCATCATTATGCCATCATGAAATGATTGCTATATTCATTTTGGATCTCTTTCCAAATCTGGTTCTATGGATGACGACATAAAAGGAGTAATGGCTCATAATCATCGCATGCCTTGAATGTTTCACATCCTTCAAATCTAGGACAATTGGCGCTCACTCCTCAATAATGGGATATGTACCACCAAAAAAATATTAAAACTTACATAGGTGGCCAGTCTCATTCACTATTTTTCTGCCGCCACCTTCACTCGATTTTGCACCACCCAAGGAATATGGTGCCATTTGAAATTTAATGCTTCTACAACTGCTTCTTACCATTGTTGTATGCACATCAATCATGATTGGTTTTATCAGTCACTAAAAAGGAAGTGGGAAATACACTCTGTTTTGGTTTTTTTTGCTATCTGGTATTACTCACCTTTGGCTTCAGCATGGGACCATGAAAGACATTTGAACTTGATTCACCAGTCGCCTTACACCGGAATGCCTCCCTTTCATAGGTATTTCATGATTTTGGATGGCTCGATTTCATTCGCCAATTTTAAGGTTTCGATGAGGTCATTGTGGAAGAATTATTTACAATTTTGAGTCCACCTGTTCATAAGTTGGTGGAAGATGGGTTGAAATTACCAGTCAGGTCATTTCTGACCTATCTGGCCTACCAGAATTTGGTTTGAAGGTTATGATGAATGCTCCTTTACAAATCCTAATTGATCTATTTCACGATGAAGGAGAGGCACTCCTGGAAGTCATCCTGACTCCATTGGGTCTCTAGAAGGGTGTTAAGTGGAGAAGTCTACCTGGAATCTAGAGAAAAATTATGAAATGGGTCAACTGGTATTTTATATGTGATGTTCAGGCCTCTGTTCTGGGTGGTGATGCACTTAAAATTCTAATCCACCTTAAAAATGGATGTGTCAACCAGGCCCTTTGGGTAAATCTACCAGAATACCTAGCAGACTCCATTATTAAAGTTTTCCAGAAGTACCGGTCTGGTGGAGGCAAATCTATAATTAAACACCCAGGGTTAATTCATTTGTTGTGTTCACACCAAGTCTTCTTTAGACCAAAGCAGAGGCTTGATGGACATGCTAGTGGCGAAGGGTCCAGACCAAAGCAATTGAAATCTGGTCTCTCTTATGCACCTCGGTCTACCCTTGCACTGGGCCCTTACATTTCACACAACCAAGCAGAGGGAGCCGATGTTCCTGACCATGCAGACACAGTTGGTACTCTTGACATTCCATCCCCTTCCACTTCTAATTCAAAAGGAAAGTGCACCATGACTCATCTTCTTCCATGCAACTACGGCCTCGATGGCTTCTTTCATTTTTACAGATTGGCAGTTCCCAGTCAGAGACTTTTCCCATTCGGGAAGAACTGCATGAGGAGGATCACCAGGTGCTCTGGCATCTGCTATTCCGTCATCTAAAGAAATTCACCCTATGGTTCTTGAAGTTCTTGACACCCAATTTGTTCCTTCTCACAACTATTTGGAGGAAATCGCGCTACTGAAATCTCAATTACAAGGTATGGAAGAAACAAACCTTTTACTACAAGCTGAATTTACACAACAAATAGTAGAGAAAGGTTGGGAGATTGCTGCCTGCAGCTTGAAGTAAGTTGTTTGAAGTGACAGTGTGATAAGAGTCTTACCCTCTTGGATATTTTCCATCAGTTATCCCTTCAGGAAAGGGAACTGTAGAAGGAAAATCAAAACTTAAAAAAGGAAAAGGAATCTATACAAGAGGAAAAATAAAAAATGACATCTACTTTAGACTCTGTCTTTCCTTTGGCCCTTAATCTTCTGTCCTCTAGGAAACGCTCTTCCATCTATAACATGTTTTTCCAAGAACAATTTTATTCCTGTCAATTATTTCAATTGTGTTCTCAAGCTCCTCATGAAATTCCAAATGGCTCCAATTTTTTATCAGTTTACAAGTGCAGTGCTCCAAAAATTTAAAATTTGCTTTATGAATTCTATCTTCATAACATGATAGTTACCAATGTCCCTGATTTCTTAATCAACTTATTTGTGGGTGATTTTCAAATTAAAGCCTTTCAGTCCGCATTACGGAATTAGGGGACAGAAAAAAGACATATTCAATCACACCGCTCAGTCCATTGGATTCCACATCCACAAAACTCATCACACAGATGTAGCCTTGTGGAAAAACTTTCACTCACTTTACTATCAGGAAGGAGTTGGGGTAAAAACTTCTTAGATTTTACTTTAGTGTGTCATTGATTTTGAAAATTATAGTCAAGAGAACTTTGGGACTGCTTAGCAGGGTTGTGATAGGAGGTGGGATACTCTGAGTTTGTCCTTGAAACGCAGGGAGGTTCTCTCTCCCCAAAATTTGAGCTGGAGCATGCACATGGGTGATGCCCTCATCACCATTATCAAACAAACCACGGAGAAAACCATCCAGTAGTACCATGATGAATGGGAAGTTCTCCAAGTACGTTCACCACTCCTTTTGAGCCCTCTCACTACCTGGCAGAATAATGCAGCAAAGTCAAATGACAGTTTCATAGCATGGGTATAAATTACTTCAAACACTATGGGCTGCAAGAACACCACAAAGCAATACGCTAATCAATTTGAGGTGTATGACATGGCTGAGCAACTTGGTAGGCGGGCAAGATGCAAATAAGTTGCATAGGGACATGCAACGGGTAAAGTTAGGGGGAAAATGATGAGTACATTGTTTGGCTCATTAATATCATTTCTTCAAGCTGAAAATACTCTTTTTTTATATAACTTATTAATACATGGGGATGTTTTGTGTAGTTATATCTTAGTAGGTTTGATGCATTTTCCTTGTTATAGTTTATGAAAACCGATTATCACATGAACCTCCTACTAATTGTCTTTGTGAGATCAAACATGATGATGTGTGCAGGAAATGATGGAAGTTGCTGGTAGTTATGGAGCCCTAGTTCAAAGCATGCTGCAGAAGACTGTTTCCATCAAGTTGACCCATTAGTCTAGGCTTATTCCTAACGACCTGTAGAAATTTATGTGTTTTAATTAGTATTTTGTGGACAATGTTTAATACCGCCTGATATGGTAGATCTTGTAACCAATAGTGTCTATATGAAAACTTCATCTTCAGAACTTAGGAGTACCACTTTTTGATATACTGAAGGAGATTATCTGCATCTAGTTCTTGATTTTTATTACTGTCTATGTTATGAACTTATTTTTGACTTAATAAAAGCTACGACGTTTTGAGAATCAGAAGTTCTTAATCCCTCTATCTCGAGGAAGAGCAAGGGCCCACTCAACCGAGGAGATAAGAGGTTATTTTGAGTTCATGCATATAATTATTTGATTAGATTTACTGCAATTCTCATTTGAGGAATCTTACATGCATGCTTTGATTAATTGTATCTGCTTTTCCAATTACTGCTTTCATTTAGAATAGATGCTTTTGTTATGCAAATCTGGTTAATGAATAATCTTTCCTTCTGCTAAGTTTCATTTATATAGTTGTAATTTCATTTGTTAAGAATAGTGTGTGCGTATTTCATTTTACAGCAGAAGATTAGTTGTTAGTTTCCTTTCATCACAAATAGTTTAATTGTGTAGAACTGTATTTAATTTCCGTAGATTTGAATTGCATCTCCATAGAATAGTCACTAACCTAAGCAAACCCCAATAGACCCGACGTATAACGGGTTCCCCTAGACTCCATTGCATATTGCCAAGGACATAGCATTGGTTTAGAATGACACTGACAAAGATTATGTCAGTTAAATGATTGGAAGCATACATCGACCCATCACAAAGCAAAAGCATATATTATAATTTAAGATTTATTAAGAATACACTCTCAATGATTTACAACTTCCAAGTTTCCCTTTCATTCTTTACAATAATATAACTCCTATAAATAACAATGAACTTCCTTTTTTCCTTGAGTATAGCTTATTTCTTAAAATGTAAATATATCTCTTTCCAACAATACATTACTACTTAATTAACAAAATGTTGAATAGAACTTTTCTTTTAAATGAAATTCTACTAGCCTTTCACTTAAGTGAGAATTATAAGAAAGGTTTCTACAATGAAGGATTTCTTTTTACTTCTACAATGATCCAAGTCCTAAATCTTCAACAAGATCTCCACCATTTCTTCACTTCAATAAAAATAATAAAAATGGGGGAGAGACAATACTCTCCACCCAACCAATAATCCACTGAGGAGAAGAAATTGTCCTCCCCATTGGCCACTAAGCCCCAATCAAATTGCAATAAGGAATGGATACAACTCATGACAACTAACACAATGCTTCCACATCACAATTCCAAATTTCACAACCATTTAACACACATTCAAACACAAGATAACAATTGCAAGAATGTAATTTTCAAAATACACAAGGTTTGAAATGTAAAGCCAATGGAGCAAGGAACTATGGGGAGATCTCTTATGTCTCCCAATGGGATTAGGTTCCCACTTTCTTTCACATAATTTTTGTTTGAAATATGAAACCCAAGAGATTTTGATGCAACCCTTAAAAACTGTGTTGAAATTTATTTTAAATATATCTTTCTTTGTGTTTCAGTTTTGATTATATATTATAGTTGAACATGTTTTCTTGGCATGAAATCCTTTGTTGAGTAATATTAGGAACTCGAAAGCATGATTTTCCTAATTAAAAAGGAATACCCAAAGCTTGAAAAACTTATTTATATTTTTTTAAAAGGGTTTTGAATGTGCACATTGGAATTAACACTAATACACTATAGTGCACCTATTCATTGCAATAGTTTATGATTTTTTTATGAAATAACCAATTTTGACATGTTAGAAATATGATTGAAATGAAAAACGAAGTTTGAAAAATGTAGTAATGTTGTGAATAGATATGACAAAAAAAGCAAGTATTGAATAACATAAGTCCATTTCACCAAAAATAAATTCATATCAAAGAGATAAGGGGATATTTTTCCCATGGTGGATATGGTATAATGAAATAAATATTAAGTAACATGAATGTATTTAATCAAAATTAGCATGGAGCTTAAGAATTGTGTTATCATGCATACTTTTTAAGTCATATAGAGGGGAAACATAGGAAACACCATAAATTTTCAGTTAGTTACAATTAATAATGCCTCTTACACAAATTAAAATATATATTTTAAAGGAAATATGGAAAATAGGAGATTAGATATATTGTTTATTTTAATTTTTAAGGATTAAGATATTGAAAAAATATGGAAACAAATATTTACAGATCCATAATAGATAATTAGAGATTTCTCGTGTTATATTAAAACAAAGTGTGAAAAATGGAAATGCCAATTGTCAAGAAAGAGAACTACTATAAAAGAGAAGCAATACTGAAACAAGCCAAGAAAGGGGCGAGTTCCTCTCCCATTCTCCAGCATGAGGCAAAAACACACACCTCTTAGGCCTCCACATGTTTTAATTATTACACATAACACACTCCATTGGCATGTGTATTACACATGAGACATGGTAGAGAAACAAACAGAAAGAGAGGCAGCCATTGATGGAGTATGCCGTAGTGTTTGAACTCCTTTCCATGTTAGCTCTTGAAAAAAACCAAGCCTACGATGAATTTTTCGTTATGAAGCATCGTGGCATCACATACAAGATCCATGGCCATGTTAATTACTAGTTGCAAAGGAGGTGATGGAGAACAAGCCTTGAGAGGTGATTTATTTATTTGAATTGTTAATGTCATGGATAACTTGAGTGGAAGAGGAGTGGGACCATCCTTTATGAGGAAGTTAAGTGGATTAAATAGGTGTCACTTTACTATCCGAATAAGGCACCTTATATGTGATATCATAATTCTCATTAGACATGGAAGAAATAGACTTAGGTTCCCATTTAGATGTAGCATTTGTAGATGGGCCTCCAAAAAATGTTGTGTAGTGAATGAGAGAAATCCTTGATGCTCAAGATGTTTGATTCATCATTACAAAGCATAAATTTCATTTTCATTATGTCCATTGATCTCATGATCATTACAATATGGGAGACCTTGATATTTTCTATGTTGGTAAGGATGATAGCCCCAAGTAGATGGTAAAGCTATAACTTTTTGACTAAGGATGTCAGTAAGAATTTCATGTTGTTTATTATTACAATTAAAGGTGAGAGTATACGATAATGGTATGAATTGAGGCTCATTGATATGACCACATGTAGAAGATAAAAAATCAAAATGAGTATATCTGTCATGATCCTAAGAAGCATATTTAAACTATTGGATTTCAGATTTAAGACATGCGCTCATGGATTTCATAGCCTAAAATTTGTCGTAAAATAAAGAATGCATAGATTGAATTAAATCTAATATGGTTTCATTTTATGGAGGATCCTGAAGGATAGGACCACTAGATAGATGATCAAAGATAATGCTTATTTCGTGTCGTCATGTATATTTAGGAAGATACATGGTTTCTAAGGTGTTTTATAGAACAACTTGCAAATTAGGATGTAACTTAAGTAAATAAGACAAATAAATTTGAGGAATTTTACGACCCATGATATAGGAAAAATTATGATCGTAAACGTGAATGTTTTTGGTTCACCAAAATGATTGAGAAAAATATGTATGATATAGATTCCTTATCTAATTTATAATGTAGCAATAAATGAATAATCAATTAAGTACAACCAATGACCCAAGAAAATTAACATAAAAATTATAGAACCCTAGTCACAAAGAAGGGATAAGAAGACTTAGCTATTTCACAACTAGATCAGAACTATGTCGAAGAGCTTACTAGATGAATAGGAATAGAGAAGCATCACACAGAGAATAAGAAAAATGTGTGAGATTATAATCTCCTTAGACTGGGGTGCCTATGGGTGCAAAAAACCTATATTGGGCACATGTGACTACTAAAATGCTAAAAAAACCATCTTTCCTTAGTCATAAGGTGTATTATTTCCTTTTCCTTTGGTCATTATTAGGTCATGTAATGATCTTCAAGGTCACTGATAATCTACAATCAAAGAATGACCAATTAAATCCCTCACAAGCACATCAAATCCCAAAAATAACAAAATGCAAATTAGGGGTTGTACTGTCCACTGCTATAAAAAAGTGAACTTACAACTAAGAACTACCCTACATTTTAGATCCAATGTAGTTCTATGTGTGTGTGTTTTCACGTGCACATGCACGGAATGGTGCCCTATGTGTCTCTTTTTCATGTCACACTTGGTAGCGAGTAAATAGATCGATGTAAGATATGTATTTAGATGTATGCATGGAATAGAATAGAAATTACCCTCATATGAACTGTATGAGGAATAATGCAATCCCTTTCCTGTGAATAGATGATAGAATAGATGTCTTAAATGCTCTTAAATATCAATTTGATGCAACCTTAGGTGGTAATAGCTAATGCTTATGTTTGATCCTTTATTATGATCACATAACTTTATATTTATATTATTCCCTTACTTTACTTTCATAATTAACCTTGAAAAGTCCAACTGCTAAAAAGTTAAGATGCTCAAATGGATAGAAAGGACCCAAAATATGTTAACAAAGTACAAAGAGGTGATGGGCTCCTATAGGGGATGAGGGCACCTCGATGACATCCTACATGGGCACTAGTGTATAAGATGAGAAATATCGATGTATGAAAAGACAAATTGAGCTAGAAAGAGTGTAATACAAAAATTGGCAATAGAAAGCAAGAAATGATGGTCAAATACATGGGTTAATTAGTACCTTTCTTACTTAGGAATCATATGAATAGTTATATGTAATCAAGATTAGATAATTACCCATAGTGGGTGATTTTATGTCTATAACACCATTTATTCAACAAAAGTGATCAAATCCCTAATCTTAGTCCTATTTACACCCCCATTCTTTATATTTGTGTTACCTCCAGTTCCCAAGTCATTGTTAACTCATGCAAGTCACCGTCAACCCTATTTATACACCTCTACCCCTCCTTTCAAACACATAGATAATTTCTAGATCTTGAGCTATCTTGCATATTTTTTGTGTTCTTTTCTTATCTTAGGAGCCATAGTCATCTACTTGGTGTTATAGAATATTTTTCATGCTATCTATGGAGGATTTGAAGGCTTGAAGAGCTGATATTTTCTTGCAACCCCATTCAGATTTGTCACTTTCTTCTTATATTTCTAGAAGTGGTATTTAAACTATTATGTTGCATTAGTCATCTCCAATACTCCATTACAGTCCCTTCTCCATCCATATATCTTTCCAAATATCTAGTCCTATCCTGGTCGTTGTTGATCCATTTTTGTAGCCATCACCCCAATTAATATATTTCATCAAATCTTCCATCATCTACATCCATCATGTATCCCAACCATCCTCATACAAAATATGGCACCCCAAAATAGATTTTGGCTCTATTTTTTATATCGTTTGATCAGTTCTGTAACGGTCTCCATAGACCATACGACCCACTCTGGGGTCACTATCAACCCACTAAGGTTTATTTTTCATTTATCAACATTTATCTTTAACAGATACATATCTTAGCATCATTAGAATCCCTAAAAGCTATCTTACTTTTTTATGAGCATACTTCATTGGTTATCATTTATCCATATGCATTATCAAATTGGGTTGACATCCATCCTCAGAAGCTATCTCTTTCTTGGGATTAACCTTGTCAGAAAACCCACCATCTTGTTTACTAATATTTTTGTGTTTAGTTTCTCTTTGCTAAGTATATTATCAACTTAGGAGTGGAGAGGTTCTTTTTTACCCATGCATTCATCATCACCATCACCATCCGCATCAGGTGGTAGCCTTAAACCCTCCTGTTGTTCTAAGTTTTTTGATTTCTTCTCTGATTTTTATTAACTTGTAATAGGAGTAGGAGATCTCGTCAACCATTTTATAATGCCAAGTGGGACCTATCCTTCCTCCTGTGTGACTCATTTATTTCATTTCATTTCATTTCCATTTTTATTATTTCCTCTCTTCCTTTTTACTAACCCCATAAGTAGGAGCTTTAATTTCTTGCATACATGGTAGTGTGCTTGCTTTAGTCGATAATGCATTCATTAAAATAATAATAAAAAAAAGGAAAAATCATTTTTTAGGTATTCTTCATTTCATCCATGTTTTCTCTTCTTTCATCTTCTATCCCTTCTTTGTATAATCCCACTCATCAAAGATAACATTTTTTTTTTGTTTAAAACAAACACCCTCATAATTTCTTGTTCATCTAGTCTAAGTAGGAGGTAATATGCTACATCCACTTATTTCACACACATACAAACTCATGCATCAAACTTACACATCTAAAACATATTCTACCAGGTGTAACTATTGGGATTTTATGACCCAATAGGAGATTTTTAGTGGTGGTATACCCATGTTATAAATTTTTGAGTTTCGGTATATTGACTAAGCACAAGAATCCCTTATTTCTACTGTGTGTGAGCTGTGCGGATAGCCCCCTATGTGAGTCCACCTACTACTCATCAATATATATTTTTGCCTCATGTACCTTCTGGTATATTGAGCATGCCATCCTAAAAATCTTGAAAACAACCTTAGATCGACCGTTTATTAGGTTCCTTATGATCCTTTTCTTGTTATTTTTCACATCTTCTAATAAATAAGATAACTAAAAAATTGTTACGTGTTTTGTTTTTATTAGTAACATCTACATATGTTCTTGTTTGTTTCATGCCCATTATTGTTAGATCTCAAATTAAAAAATTGGAACAAGCTTCCTCATCAAACATCCCCAATTCCATCAACATCTCGAAATAGACATCCATACTTTCTTCCACTCCTTTGATCACTTCCTCTTCAGTTTCCACACTTAGCATCTTTATAAATTATTCTAGTGATCCCTTGATAGTTGAGACCCACTCCCATGCTGAAATTAACCCTTTCATCTACCACCATTCAGTCCCTTTTAGACTAGCTACACCCTTATCTATCACTCCCAAGGAGACCTTTGGGCCTCCCCATATCCTCTACAGATGCTTGGAGTTCCAAGAACTCCTAAATGCTAACATTTTTTACCTTCATGACTACCTTATCCATTAATCCACCAACCTTCCCATTAACAAACTCCCTTTATAAAAAAATCTATGCATATCACTCCCAGACAGAATATACTCAATTCCTCACCTCTAAACTCATAGTTTTCTTCCCCAAATCCATGAAAAACATTTGCATCATGTAAAATTAGCTTGGATCACACCAATATTATACTATGATCCACTGGGTTCATCAATCCACTCAACTAGTGGTGCCTATTCCACCTAATCTATCTCGTATCAACACCACTCCCTCTTCTTCCATCACCATCAGCTCTTCATCCACCATTGTCATTAGTGCCCCTAATAAAACTTTACAGTAATCCCATCTCCTTCTTCCACCACCTGAAAAATATGATCAAATTTTTGTTCTTGTCTCCACATCCCAAATCTACGCAAATATCATCACCTCATAACCCTATCCTTCAGAACCAACCTAAACTCTTCAAACATCTCTTTGGAGTGTCTTCTACCATTTATTTCATCATAAAACTACCCAAATGTCTCACCCACCCCTACCTACATAATTTCAAATCATCTAATACAAAATGAATATAACATCCCCACTCAAAAATAGACAAAATCATACCCATCTAATTATATCCCCATCTCTAAATGATATGTTATTTTCCAACCCATTCAATTAAAATAATTAATCCAAAACCTTACCAATCAAAATATCATCCACATGCATCCAACAACCCTATGCATTATTTTTTAAGTATGTTTCCCAACCTCGAATCTTCAACCCTAGGTCCTAAGATATTGTTCGCTTAGAAACAAACTTTTAATGAGCTCATCCATCCATAAATTATTTTCAAATTTTATCCTCCACACTCGGAACTCCCTAAATTCTATAAATTCAATAGTAAGGAGGACCATCAACAAAAACTTCCTGACTTTAAACATGCTTGATACATCATTTCAAACGATTGCAACCTTATGATCCATACTTTCCCAATGTTGTTGGCCAGTCCTAGCTTGGACTAGTACAATGACATTCCACTGAACTCCCTCTTTTCATTCACCCAACGTGTGTACTTATTATTAGAACATTTCTACATTAATATTGTGCATAAAATCTCTATCATAGACCTTTATGCTACAATAAAATATGATGAATAATTCATTACAAACATTTTCACTAGGTGGTGGGGTGTCATTAATCACTTATCCTTATGCCTTTCTCAAATTAATATTATTCATCTATTCTCCCAATCTTGTGCCAAACATATATCATCAACTCTGCAAATCCAATATTTTCAGATCTTCAATGAAGCGTTCACCATGGATTGAAAACTAGAACTCCATGCCCTTAAGCGAGTCCACATAAATCTTTGATCTAATAAAATGAAACCAAAATTCACCAAGCCATCATATTACAATAATAAATCTTAAAATGCTTCCAATTTCATCATTTTCAAATATTCTTCTGTATCTAGCTCTCATACCGATCCCCCACAAAGGGATCCCCAAACTAAATTTAGCTATATCCCCCTCAAGGATCATTCAGTTCAATTGTCGATAAGTGTATAACTTTTTATATCATCCAAATCCCTCTTATCCACCCCATCAATGACATTGAAAAGTGTCAGACATTCAAATACATCGTCGAACACCTTATCAATCGTGGGGACCTTATTTTGGATAATCCTAACACCCCTCATAATTAATATTTAGACAACTTCAAATAGCAATTCCCTAACCACTCATAAAATAAACAAACAGATCCTTCCATATTCCAAGTGCTCAATGCTCATACAATCAATACATTAAATAAAGAATCAACATCATCATCCATTCCCATTATCCCTCCAACTATATTACCCACATCTATTCCTTTGAAATCTACAACAACACCGAAATTTATGCCCTTGTCCACATCTATAACAGCTACGTCAACCACATCTACATCTATTACGCCCACATCACTTACATCTCGAACTATCACATCTAAATACACCACATTAATATCTTCTACACTCGCATCTTTCATAGCCATACCTATCTGTACACCAACATTTATTTCTATGACCATGCCTAAAACCCCTTCTACACCCACACCTTCAATTAAATCCACATCTAAAACTCCACATGAATTGACCCCCATATCCACACCACCCCTTCAAACATATATTAATAAGACATCCTCCCTGAGTACAATGTTAAAGGCTATCTCACTCCCATCCTCATATCTCATCAAATTTATCATCCAAATAAAATTTATGTCATCGATCCCTTCCTCTTCAATGAAACCTAAATCCACATCATCTAGTTTCACCTTTTAGGACCCCCTTGTTGAAATTTTCATCATCCCCACTAAGGAAAAACCATCACATCCGAAATATAAGAGCCTTGGTGTTCCTACTCAAAATTACCTCACCCATCCACATAAGAAGTTGGAAATTACTCCCTCAAAGCCCCATTAATACAATTCATCCAACATCCAATCATTTATCTTAGGACATCAACCTTATATTATAGGACCACACCCTTCATCTAAAACGTCTAACACTACCCACTCTTAATAAAAAGAATTTATTCCTCACCCCAAATCCACATCTAAATAATTTATTCCCCCTTCCAAAAATGAGTCGAAATCATTTATCCCTCTTCCTTAATATGAATCACAAGTACCTAAAGAAAAATCTGAACTTAAGTATTCTATAAAGCCTCAGAAAAGTAAGGATCCTCTCTTTCCATCATCGTCTTCCCTAAAAAAAAATCTACCCAATGTCCATACAACTTCACCCTAACAAACTCTTGTGGATCCTTTCCTGAAATATTTCAGCATCTCCTCCAAACATCTGTAGTCACCCTTCCCCTATCAATCCCTTCGATCTACGCAAGATAATGCCCACGTGGTTTGAATCTAAAACAATATATTCCTAGCATTTAATCCTTATACATGACATAGAACATTATAGACCCTTTGTACCCTCATTGACAACCTTATCACAGAAGACAATATTCTCTTTGAAGAACATCACCCTCTCTCATCCACCAGTCAATCCACATCCAAGCCCCATCCTTCGATCAAGTCTATGACTTTCAAAGCCTCTAAATTTGCTTCCTCATGGATGGAGGAGCATCATGATATATAGTTAATAATTGTTTTCTCTTACATTTTTTAATAGGTCTATTAGGAGTGTTTAGAATAATCTATAGCTTCCTTATGTATTTTTGGGGTGTTTTGGTCTCTTGAACACTTTCCCTAAAAAAGGGACTTTTGAAAATTTGAATCCTTAGGACCATGTTAAGAGGAATGATGAAAAATGTAAGGAATTTTATTAATTTAAAAATTTCATCCTTAACTCATGAAAAGTGTTATGAACCTTTTCTTAGGGTTTTTGTAATTAGAGTCAATAGAAAAATGGGTTAGTCATCTAAAGTTAGATAGAAACTACCATCTCTCACGTTTTAAAAGGAGATATTTGAGTAAAATATAATTAGTTACTACTGGAGAAGGGTTTCTTGAACTTAGAGAAGGAGAACTATTAACTTTTAAGTTCTTAGTAAAGCTTTTCAAACTCAGTTCTAGGTCTTGTGGTTGCATAATGAAGGTGAATTCAAAGATAACTTGAGCTTTTCAAGGAAATATTAACTAATACAATAAGCATGAGGGAACTCTTTTAACATTTTATAGGGACATAATGAAGCCATTAAAAAAAAAATTCTAAAATATGAAAAAGTTAGCTACAATGCATAAGGATGAGATTGAGATAGTCTTGAAGGCAAATATGCAAATTAGTCAAGAAGTTTAAAAAGGAAATGAGAAAGTTGATAGTTTGAAATAGGAAGAGGAATGATAAATTGGGAATGTGTTGTAATTTAAGGAAATTAAGTTTATGCAAATACTTAGACAAGCTCAAACAAATCATAGATAACTTTTCAGTGTATAGAGAAAATTAGTAGCCTTAAGATGGTAAAAGTGGGCAATTAGCATAAGGAGAAATAGTAATGGGTTAGAGATTTGTAAATTGCCTAAGAAGTTTATTAAGTTTCATATAAAAATTTTAGAGGATGTATAACTCAATGGGAGTTTAAAATCCTAAAAATCCCATACAAATCCTAGGACAAGCCTAATGGAGACATAAAAAAGACGAAAAGTTTAGGGCGGCAAGATGAGTATGGACTTGGTTTTTGAAACTCACCTAAAATAAAGAATAAAATGTGTATCCAAATATTATCCCAATTTTGCATGAATATTAGTATATTTTTCTATACATGGAAATTTGGATTAAGTTAGGGTTAATTATGTGCTTTGGAAAACAAAGGTAAATAGGGTATAAAAGAAAATAGGTGTATAATTGCTTGATGAATTTTTTTAGGATGGATATTAATTTAAATGGGTGCTCAAAATGTTTTAAAATGAGTCTGAAAACATAGAGATGTATATTTTATGGTCAACTTTGCATTATTGCAGGGCTAATAGTAAGAATGGTTGTCTAAAGAGAGATTGAGTAAAGATGATGTGTTGAAACTTGTTCCAACATATGAAAATTATTTTTAGGTTAAATATAAAAGGTGGAAATTTTTTTCAAGTTTTGAACCATTGTATATAGAAAATTTGAGTAAACAAGCAAGTGTTGGCAAAAGAGAAAAGGTGAAAAATTGGATGGATTTTGCATATTGTTTGCAAATGATTGTTTTAATTTCTGCTTGTATTTTTTTTAATAAACCTATGAATCATTTGGTATCATAACAGAGGATAAAAAATGGAATAAATAGAGAATTTTATGAAGAATATGAGAAATGAAAAAGAGAGGAAGAAAAAATAAGAAAAGAAGGAGAGTTAGGAAGAAAGCAAGAGTTGTGGGTTGAAAAAGGGATCAAGGATCTTACGAGATATGTGGAGAAGTTAGGAGAATTTATAGAAGTTACAAGAAATATGAAAGAGAACAATGTAATTGGTGCTATGTGGCCAATAAAACTACTTGTGGAGAAGAGAACAAAATATGTTAAGTTTCAAATATGAAAAATTTAACTATAGTCCATATGGATGAGATTAAGACAGTCTTGAAGGCAAATATGCAAATTAGTCAATAAGTTTAAAAAGAAAATGAGTAAGTTGATAGTTTGAAATATGAATAGGAATGAGAAATGGGGATTTTTTAATAAATAAATGAAATGAAGTTCATGCCCAGACTTAGACAAGTCTAAATAGAGCATAGATAACATTTGAGTGTATAGAGCAAATTAGTAGCCTTGAGAAGCTAAAAGTGGGAAATTAGCATAAGGAGAAATATTAATTGGTTGTATCTTTGTAAATTTCCTAAACAAGTTTCATAAAGTTCATAAAAGGTGTTTAGATGATAGATAACTCAGTGGGAGTTCCAAACTCTTCAAATCTCACTCAAACCCTAGGAAAAACCTTACGAAGACCTAAAATGGAGGAAAAGTTGAGTTGGGAAGATGAAAATGGAGTTGGTTTGTGAAACTCACATCAAAGAAAGAATATAAAAATGGGTATCCAAATATTATCCCAATTTTTTGTGAATATTAGTATATTGTTTTGTGCATGGATATTTTCATTAAGCCAGGGGTAATTGTGTGATTTGGCAAGAATGGTAAAAAGGGTATAAAAGAAAATGGGTGTAAAATTTTTTGATGAAAATTTGTGGGATAGATATTGGGATAAATGGGTCTTTTAAAAGTTTATCAGTGAGTCATGAAATAGAGATATGTTGATTTTATGCTCAATTATGTATTATTCAAGGGTTAGTAGTAAGAAAGGGTGTCTAAAGAGAGATCGGAGAAATATGATGTGTTGAAACTTGTTCAAGCATACGAACATTTTTTTTAGGTGAAATATAACAGGAGTAAACTATTTTAAAGTTTTGAACCATTTTATATAAAAAATGTAAGCAATGGAGGAGGTTTTGGCAATATAGAAAAGGTGAAAAATTGGATGGATTTTGAATGTTATTTACAAATTATTTTTTTAACTTGTGCTTTTTTTTGTTTATCATAAACCTCTGCATCACTCATCCAAATATTTCATCATTATTCCTTCTGCCAATTTTACCTCTTCTAAGGATGTTCCTCTGCTTTATATCGACATCGTCCATATCATCACCCATTCTTATCCTCATTATTCACAACCATCTTCCCAATCCAACTCCAAAGTTGTCATAATTTCTCCCATTGATGAACCCATCACATCCCTTTCTTCATCTAAGCCTAAGATGTCCATCATATCCACACAACCAACCTAAAATTCTTACACCATCGAGAATAGCTTCGTAAGATAACTGCACTATGCTTTTGTCAAGATGTACCTCTACGTGCTTATCCAAATCTCTCGTAATCACTGTCAAGATATTATTGAGGAATTGTAGCATATCCCAATCTCATCCAAAAAGTACCAACCCTTTTCATTCCTTGTTTGGGCTCTCGCCAATTTTTCCACCATATCCTTTGATGATTCAGAAGTTCTATACATCTTACCTAAGGATCATCACCTTCATATTTTTACCACTGTCTACATCAATGACATGTTTATCCACCACTATATGATTGAGAATGGCACTAGAATCAAGATCATCTTGTATTATAATTTTGATCAACTTAAACTTCCCAAATCCATTGTTACTCAATCAACCATGGTTCTTCATCCCTTAAATGATTCTCTCTCCTTTGTTTTGGGAAAAATTATCCTCCCCATCCGTGTCACTAAAAATATCCTCCATGAATTCTTCTACATTGTTGAGGAGGGGTTTCAATACATCATATTTCTCGGACACCCATAGATTCATCGAATGCATTGTGTATCCTCCACTCTCCATCATTGTATCAAATACAAATATGATGGGACAATCCATACGCTCCACTCTGACCTTCCTCCATTTAAGGCATGTCATATGACCTATCAAAAAAATGACGTGCTCATCCCAAAGAAAGACCTATCCTCTTAAGCATCCACCATTTATTTCGTACCTACATATAAACTAGCTGATAATGAATATCTTTATTATATGATACAACTTCTCTCTCTAGGGATTATTGACTCCTCACTATCAATTCTCTTCCCTCCCTTAATTAATTTAGTAAACCTGATAATGATCCTATGTATCAATACAACATTGGGGATACCATTTCCTTTGGTTTTCCTCATCTCAAAACTAGCCTCATTTATAACGACATCCATCCCACTTTCTCCTACATGGATAGTCAATCCCACACCAAACCATACACTAATGGATTTGAATTTATCTATAACAAATCCTTTTCCCTACATGTACCTTCAATGTTGTGTGTGAAAGGGTATCATTCTTGGAAATTATGAACAAGGCATGCACAATCTCTACATTGATCAATCCCATAAGCCTCATGAAAATTTCCAATTATGTTTCAATGAACAACCTGCTGACTCCCTCATGTAACCTTCTTCTACATATCCCTTGAAAATTGATTCATCATCCACTCCTTCTCCATCAAACAACTCCATCATAAATGGATGACACTGTGTCTCTTTCTTATCACTTTTTGTAATTCTCCACAATCACCTTGAGACTATTCACTTACTAGGATGGGGTGAAACTAGGTCCCTTCCTCTCATATTCCCTGACATGGTAGATGAGGATTCCCATACCATTGACATTATCCAATGTAGTAATGAAGACTCTATCCTTTCCTACATTTGGGAAAAATATTCTCATCATCATAAGGCATTACCTCATGATATAACCACCCTCCTAAATAATTCTACCATCTAAATCAACATAAGAACTCCATACGATTCCCACATCCTTAAAGTTGGCAAATCTCTTAACCAAAAAGAAATTGAAGCCTTCACCTCCTTAGTTTCTAAGCATAGTTATTCTTTCACATGGTTGTACTCGAACATGCTAGGACTTGATCATAAAATCTTCATCCATAACTTTGTCACCATCCCTGATGCTAAACCGGTCAATTAAAAGCTACACTTCATGTATCTATGTGTTTCCCTCGTTGTCAAAGACGAACTTCCATGCCTTCTTTCTTCCAGATTCATCCAAACCTTTGACCATCTCCGATGCGTTTCTAACATATACCTATTTCCAAGGCCTTTTAAAATATTTTCATCTATATTGACTTTAGAAATTTAAATCTTGCTTTCCCTAAGGATGAATTTCCCCTTCCCAACATCAATCAGTTAGTCAACTTAACATCTAACCATGATATTATTTCTCTTATGGATGTTGTCTTTGGTTACAATCATATTCTCATCTCACCAAAAGGCCATCATAAGATTTATTTGATCACCCCTTGAGGAACCTTCTGCTACAATGTTATTCCCTTTAGTTTGAAAAACACGGGCACCACCTATCAACATGATATGACCTACATCTTCCATGATATCATCCATAAAACCATAGAGGATTATGTCGATGACGTCTTCAGTAAATACAAGAGTAAACAAGACCATATTTTTGTCATTGAAATCCTCTTCACACATCTTATATAATTCTTCCTACGTCCTAATCCTATTATGTGTGTTTTCAGAGTGCTAATTGGAAAAATACTTATCTTCATCATTTCTATTGGGGGTATTGAATTTGACCCCACAAAAATAAAATCCATTCTTGAGATGCCACCACCTTCTAATCTCAAGTAACTTAATATCCGTGAAAGTAGACTTCAGTAATTTCATTGCTTTATCTCACAACTTTCTAATCATTTTCATAATTTCCATCATCTCCTTCAAAAAGACACCCAATTCAATTGGGATGCCAATTTTCAAAAGGCCTTTAATGATCTCAAGTAATAAATTCTATCTTTACCTTTTCTTATGGATCCATGTGAGGGGAGAATTTATATCTCTACATCTCTTCATCCAAACATTTTATAGGTGCTATGTTGGTGCACTACAATGAGAAAGGCAGGAAACAAGTTATCTATTATATTAGTCGCACTCTCTTCGATTATGAAAGCTATAAATTTGTGTTACACTCTTTTATTTTCCACTTCTAGGATTCATCATTATCTTCTTAATCATAAGCGATTTGTCGTAACCATTTTAAATATCCTTAAAACCATGCAATCCAAGCCTTATTATAACAACTACATCACTCGATGGCTAATTGTCATGAGTGAGTTCAACATAGAGTTCATCTCTAATAAATATATCAAGGGTCAAGCCATCACTGATCAAATTGATGAATCCCTTCATCTTGAAAAATCATCTTCCTCATGAGAAATTCCCTAAAAATTCCATGTATACCATCGATCATGAATTATTTCCCCTAAAATGAAACTCTTCTTTGACAGATCTACGTGTCAAAAAGGGGGAGGCACTGATGTCATCATAGTTCCAACCTAGGAAACTCCTATTGCCATAACTTAAAAGCTTTACTTAAAGTGTACTAACAACTTTGCTAAGTATGAATCCCTCATCTTGGGCCTCCAAAATACTATCATGCTCTATGTTCAAATCCCCGATATTTATGGTGATTCTCTTCTTATCATTAATGAAGTCAAGGGAACCTATCAATACGAAAACAAAATCTTATAGAATTATAAGTATGTATTTGTTTTTATTCTTAAGGGATTTGATCAATATACCATCCAATTTGTACCTCATTCATATATTCATGTTGTGAACAATATGAAATCTCTCACATCTTTCATCCCCTAGAAAACCAAATAATCTAAACTCTTCAGTGTTTTTCATTTCATTGATCAACCATCTCATTGACATTAACTAATCTAATATCTGGTACTCTCATATTTTTGGCTAACTATAAGTATCAAAAATTCCCTCCGATGTATCCAAAAATTGTAGGAGATCATTCCTTCAATACACTAATCATCATTTCATTCTTGGTGACGTCCTCTATAAGCGTGGATTTGACAGTATCATCCTACAACATGATTCCACCCACTCTATCTATGAATTCTATGACAACATCTTTGGTGGATACTTTAGTGGTTTGGATTTCAGAAAACACGTCCTTAACCAAGGATTTTATTGGTGCTCTCTCAATCAAAACTCCTATGAAAATGTTAAAAAGTGCATTAAATGCTAGTAGCATTCCAATCTCAATCGTATTCCTAAATAGACCTTACGGTTAGATAAAAATCTATGGTCTTTCTCACAATGGTGCATCGAACTCATTGATCTCATCAATTCCTTATCTTATCAACATCATCATTCCATAATAATGACTAACAAATACTTCACCAAATGGCTGGAAGAAATTCCAATCGCATCCACCAAAGATAGAAAAATCATCAATTTTATCCACAATCAAATGATATACTGCTTCAACATCCCTAAAAAAATCATCAGAAACAAATATATTAAGAAGCTCTGTGAATCTTTCAAAATCAAGTCTAGCTTCTCTTCTCATTATTATCCTCAAGATAATGGCCAATCCAAAATCACTAAAAATACTCTCTGTAATATTCTTTTTAAATCTATTGATATATCAAGATGAAATTGACATCTTCACATCCCCTTAACCCTTTTGTCCTAATTGGACTAGCACCCACACCTATATGAGATTTACTACTTTTTCTCTAGAATATGGCTCCAAAGTTGTTATTCCTCTCAATTTTCAAATCCCATCCTTACATGTTTCTCTCTGTGACTTTATCTATGATGAGGACTATTGTCAAGAGTGTATCTCCTAGGTAAAATTTTTATATAAATTTAATTTAATCTCTATCCAATGCTATCACGTCTATCGAGCACATAAAACGTGCTTAACATTTCAAGGATTAAAAATTTAACATCGGTGACCTTATGTTAAAAGAAAATAAAAATGTCACTACTCTCAAAAAGAGCCAACGTGGAAAGTTTTCTTCCAACTAGATTGGACCACACATTTTCACGCATAAATATAGGTTTGAACGGGAACCAAAATATCTAAACTCCTTACACTTGTGAACTTTTTATTGGTAACATACTTACTAATATGACCCTTATCACACTTAACAATTTTACTTCAATCATTCACATATTCTGTCTCTCATTATAATGACTTGGAATTATGTGGTCTACTATCACTATATTATCTATGATCTTGAATATGTGCACCAAAACTCTACTCATAGAATATTCCTCATAGAAAATTTATTCGTTCTCGGTAGGATCCTTGTGATCATTACATCCATCAGCCATATTTACCTAATTAAACCATACTAAGGTTCCACAAGTGTCACTTGTACATCTTATCATCCCCTCACAACTGGTCTACTTGGCTATCCCTAGATCTATCTTTAGAAGTAAAATTCATGATGCTCATCTATAAATATATTTTATCCAAAAAAAAGACTACTCCCTTGAAGGAAAGTTATTCATATAAATAAATTAATGTCAAAATTATAGAATGACCCAATGAAGGATAACTATCATGCATATCTTATCGTTCCATCTAAAAACTAAAATTCAAAATCAAAAGGAAAATTCCTAATCCTAGACCACTCCCTTTAAGGGTGACTACTTTCTTATAACATGGAAGAAAAGGTGTCCCACATTAATCAGCCATTTTAAAATCTCAAAAAGTAAAAAAAAATCTATATAAAAAACAAGCATCTGCAGAAAGCTTCCCGCATTGATCAACTTTCCTATATGCAGAAAACTTCCCATATTGATAAATTTGTGCCATATTTCTTAGAGATAGGTAATATACCTAGGAATACCACTTAAGGAGAACCTATTATCCCCTTGTAAGATCCATCTTAACCCATTTGTTGTGTCTACAATGGGTCTGTAAGCACACCTTTAAATTTTACCTCATGGTCTTAACTGTGACTAAACTTAGTTATGTGTTAACACCTATCATTGGTCCCAAGTGAATTTCTATGCATTGTTACCTCTCACATTTTACCTCTAATCTAGTTCAAAAGCATCGTTTCCACTTACGCTCCTCTCTATGTAAAATTTTACTTTCTCACGCTTATGTCACCCTACAAGGATTCTCCCTTTCCAACTACACTACCTTGACATTTGCATCCATATCCACTCCATCACATCAAATATAATCTAATTCCTATCATATCCGGTCTACATATATCACATAATTTAATTTAAATCCACCATATATGCCTAACATCTAAGCTTATCCAATCAATATCTAAATCACTATCCATCAAATCAAGACATCACAAATATATACATCATCTCCTACATATAATTATATATTACTTCGTTACGTAATGCATTTAAATCTAATCTAATATATAAATATTGCATCTAAACCCATCAAATATATTCTAATACAACTCATATCTATCATCTATGACATCATTTCCTAATCAACATATATCATATCATCACATAAAATAATTTAATACATACATCACATTGTATATCCATGTCAACATATAATCATTCTAGATCTAATATCTAATCAAAACATCACATAAAAAAACACATAAATAATCATCACATCATCATAAAAACTCACAACAACACATATAGATCACATCAAAGTCATATAATCATTATCATATAGACATATTTTTATTTATGTGTATATATGTATATATATATGTGTGTGTGTGTGTGTGTGTGTGTGTGTGTATGTATATGTATCATCCAAATGTGTCTATACATCCATGATAGGCCTCTGTTGGGTTCTATCTCAAAATCTATACATCAAAATCATATCTATATATAATTTTCAACCACTAACTAGTTAATTATAAATCAGATATTCTAAGCATCGATCCCCGTACTCCCAGAGCACGGTCTGGTCCTCCTCCCTTCCCATAATCTAGACCTATATCACACCTTAGAAATGACGCACTCATCATGTTTCCCAAGTCCACTGGTAATTCTGATCTCCCTTGTCCCCTCTCTCCTACCAAGTAAACCGCATATAATGGAACATCTGGTAGTCTAGATGTCACGATGTGCTTATAGTAGCGTGTCTCCTTTCCTTGTGCCTTGTAGTTCTCTAAGGATATAATACTAGGTGGATGCATTTGGTCAACTCCCTATGAAACTACAGATCCAAGATCTCCATACCTTTCCATGTAGGCATCCATCTTCCTACGATATTTATCTCGCTGCTATATGGATAGGTCCCTCTCCTGACACAATACCATAGCTTCCTGACATGTTATATCCCTCTCCTAACTCATATCATCTAACTACACCTACAGTCTAGCTATCTCATCCATGCCGCCATCTCTACCCTCTCCACCTGTTAGTAATTTTTCCTCTCCTACCACATGTAATACTGCCTTCTCTCTTACCTACCTAACTTACTCAATGGCCTTAACTGCCCACTATTGTGTCAATCAATCTATGTATCATCCCACCCCCACATCTTCATCCTCATCTCATGGATACCCCTCCTCTACTAGTGGGCGCACCATTATAAGGACAAGAAGGTCCCTCTCTTTCTTTCCACACCTATATCTTATAAGCACTCCAAATGCCCTCCACACCACTAAAAATTATCTCATCACCCTGGTAGACTACACCACCTTGATCATCTCGGGCCTCTGCCCCTACACCCACCTCACCCTACGCATACCTACTAATTGAGTATATGTCCCTTTCTAGGTAGAGAATCCTCTTTAGGGAATATATCTAACATCATCAACATCCTACTTCCCTAATTTGTCCTCATACCACTCCTCATCCCTCTCCCCATGTCTCCATGAGCATGGTCTACTTGCCACCTCAGACTCCCTACAACCAACTATATATTATCATTCATCACCAATGGAAGTCGTAGTGGCCTCTTTATGACTATTTTCTCGTATGCCCAGAAGTGTAGTAAGATACCCATAACCCTACCCGCCTCCTTCAAATGTATACATCCATTAGTCATAGTAAATATAAGCCAACAAAATGATACCAAATTTAAACATCGTCTTATGCTTGACTATATATTCTAATCCCCCTGCTAGTGCCCATAGAAATAGGGCCCCACCTGAGTCTAGAAATGTGTAACTTGAAACTGCCATCGTGATCATACATATCAATCTAATTAGGGATAATTTTAGTGGCGAATATTTGTAATATGGTGAATATTCCATTTTTGAAAAATTTGAAAAGGTAAATTTTTTGGCCTGGGTCAGTGACCTGTTCACCTAAAAATTACAGTTTATTTTTTTTAAGGAGTCAGCTTTGCCTACCCTTGAAACTATCCCCTATATAATCATAGTTTATTCACCAGGTAGAAAACTACTAGCTCACTCATACCACCTAGGGGAATATGTATTATCAAGTATACTGAACACGTGATAAGAAGGCGGAGGCTACAGACATGTGATAGAGAGTTTATTGATGCGCGATGGGAGGGTGGAGGATGTAGACACGTGACAGAGATTTTGTTGATGTGCGACATGGAGAGATTATTGACACACGACAGAGAGTTTATTGACACACAACACAAATATTTTGTTGATGCATGACTAGAGGGAGGAGGCTATAGAAGTGCGACAAAATATTTGTTGTCATGCGACAACACGGAAAACACCCTTGCTAATGCACGTCAACAAGATTGTTTTTGCATGACAACAATTTTGTTGTCACGTGTCAAATACCTTTGTGATGCATGATAGGAGGTTTGTTGTAATGCATAAAAATTTTGTTGTCGCACAACAAAAAATGTCCTATCACGCATCTATAGCCTTCTGTCACAACACGTGAAAATTAGGCAAAAAATTTGAATACAACCCCCAAAAAATTCACCTTCACTTGAAACCAGTTCTGGGGATATTCGCAAGGTATTTTCCACCTCCAATTTCAAAGAGGTCTCTTAAAATGAACCCTGAATCTAATCTCAGTGTCATCAACTGATATAGTGTCTCAATAGGAAAGGCCTCTAAAAAAATACAATCTATGTGGACTTTGCTCTAAATACTCACCTCAATGCCCCCATCTAACACATTTTAGTAACTCACAATATTGGTGCACCTTGTATTAACAATCGTAATATGTGATATACGTCATGTAGTGTAATTTTCATTTCACCTATCGTGATCTAGAAAATTTAGGTCCTCGGATCCAATCAATTGATGAAAATAACAATGAGCTCTATATCTCTTAGTACCCTGTAATAGTGGAAAAATCTTCCCAACCTCACCAACGCCAAATGGTACAACTCTAAATCTAAAACATTTCTCCTAATACTATCAAATAATACTTTGACTTGGCCTCTTTAGTATAAAGTGTTTCTGGTTTGCAAAAATCAATCAAACAGGCACCCATCAACACCTTATCATCAAAAAACATCTTTTCTCACTAAAAAATATCAAAATAATATAATTCCTACCTACTCAGTGTCGAACCCCATTGGGTCGACACCGACCTACCTTTGTTCAATGGTGACTGACGCAGTCTCCACTAACCAATACTTCTTGCCTATCAATTTTCTGATAAAATTAAAAAAATCCCAAACAAAAATTCAACATCTAAGCTATGATTTGGATTCTTACCACTTTTCAGGTTCTCTGGTACATGTTTGCTCCCCCGTTGGCATCCATCTCACTTAAATTGCACAATTTTATCTCTCAGATATCTTAATTCATAAACACACACCATTCAAATTATCCTTATTGGTCAACTCCATTGCTTACATAGGAATGCCAACCATGGTCATTGTAATCTTACCCTAGTGTCTGTCGACCCAAGCTAAGTTGGTGTTGACTCACCCAATCACAATCGAATGAACCATTATTTTATTTATTTCTTCAATCTTGAAAAATATCCTCATCTAATTATCCTTTCATCTACTGTAGGCTTATGTGTCACCCATAACACACCTTGGCCTACCTTGAATAACCCCTTTTATTTCCCTTTTGGGCCCATCTTTCTATTTTTTCAAATCTTACCACCCACATCATCACCATCATTATGCATTTCTTGAGACACTGTTACTCATCTTAAAATCCGACCCTCGCAACCATCCTTTATTTTTGTCCTTCCCAGGATTCATATTTTCACTTCCTTGTGTTCATAGGACAATGCATTCTCTCTTTGCCCTACCTTATTTCTCATCCATGTGTCAAATTATTGTTTTGATCATCTTTTCATTAATTTTGGCATACATTTTATGTCTTTCTTTTACCATTTGGTCCCATGACTTGTATATCCATTTGAGTAGATTCCTTCCATCTCATACTGATTTTTGTTGACTCACGGGGTCTGTAGGCCAGTAGCATCACCTCCATCATAGGATGAACTATGTCTCTGCCAATGTGTTTCTATGGTCACCACCATATTTTTATTTTTATGCCATTAATAATTACCCCCACTTCACTTAGGGAATCCTTTTATCTCTTTTACCATCCATTTCATCCTTTCCATCCTTTCTCAATCTATATATTTGAAATTTTGTAATTTATTCCCCTTCATGTCATCAATCCCTAGAGTAAGGGGGAGCACCTTAATCATCATCTTTCATCATCTTTTCTAGGTTATATATCATTGCTTGCTTAAAAAAAGCCACTTGATAAAAAGGGGAAAATGTAGACACCATTTTTTGGTACCCTCATCCCCCTACCCACGTTTACTCCCTTTAGTTATCACTCTACACACTCACATTACCTTTCCCATTTGAAATTTCTATTTTCCCTCCTAAATTGTGATTTCCCTCTTAATCCCATTTATTTTTTGTATTTCCCACATTAATCCTAGCTTTTAATAGAAATATTATTAAAACCCATTCATCCATCCCTAACCCCATCTAATTATCTATTTATTATTTAAACCACCCAATCCTCACCTTAATAATATTATTACTTTATTTATCATAAAAAACCACCCACTTTCGTAGGATTCTACCCATAGATGTCCTCATTATGGCTCCTAGGATTCCCACTGCCCACTTAATAACCCCTTATCATCCCATCACCATTTATTCTCCTCCCATGCACCATTTATTCATTTGAAACAGTCAAAAACCTAATCTTAGTCCTTTCTAGACCGCCATTATCAAGATTCCCATTACGTCCACTTCCCACGTTGATAGTCCACTCCAATTGTTGGAAAATCATGTGGGTTACCGTTGAACCTATTTATACAGTTCCACCCCTTCTCTCAAATGGCTAAAGAATTTCTGGATTTCAAGCTATCTTTAGTTCTTGATGTGTTCTTTCCTTCTCTCAAGAGCCACAATCATCTACTAAAGTTTATAGAGTGTTTTGTATGCTATCTATGGAGGCTTTGAAGGCTTGTGTAGTGCCCACCTCTTCCTACAATAGTTCCCTTATTAACTCGTTACTGTTACTTGATGATGGACATGGATTTTAGCATCATTTGATTTCTATATGTTCTTATTATGGTTCGTGTGATGAAACTTGTGGTGATTTGGGCACACAACACCAAGCGAGCATTAGGGTTATTTCTTAACTCTTGCATGGTATGATTTTGTACATCAACATATTATGTTATAGTTTACTTCATTTCACATGTGATGGATATACTTATGGTTTCATCATATAATTTGTTATCATTTGAATTGTAATGGTTAATTGGATGTTGTCATGTGTTACTTAGATGGTAAATATATTGTGGATTAATATGGATGTATATGATTTGCATTAGCCATTTCATACTAACATTATTTGGTATAGTTAGCATGATTTATTCATGCATGATTCATTGAGATTGTTTAATTATTATATTTTATTGGGTAGGTATTTTGAATGTCTGCATTGAGTGTGCAACTTATAGGGCACACGAGAACATGGGTTTTAGGGCTACACTTTGGGTTTGCAAAAGTGGAAGATTGGGCTTATGCCTTGCCATGTTTATTTTGTGAAGCCTTATTTGATGTTGTATGTTGTATTCAGGCACCATGAGTGATATATACTTGTAAAATTTTATTTTTTATATGTAAACGACCTAAGTGCCACTTGGGTAGGTCCCACCACCTCAAATCTTGTGCCATTTAGCACAAACTCGGATTTGGGCTAAAAGTGGAAATTTTGGTGATCACTTTTCATGTTAGAAACATCCTTATCATAAAAACGGACCCCTTGGACCCTACCTATGGGTAGGGGGGTCTCTTTTCAAGGCCAAATGGGAGTTTCCCTCCCATTTGACCCATCACACATTACTTTCTTGTAAGTGAGTTGGTTCTTTTTGTGTATTAAAAGTTGTAGATGTTTGGTATTAATCACATTCTGGGTAACTTGGAATTTACCTCCTAAAATTAGAATTCTATATTTCTTGAATTTTTTTTTCGAATATTTGTGTGGGAGAGAGATAATGTTGACACATGTTACCCTCTCATTTGGGGAATTGTTTATTGGTTTTATTTTAATACTCCTTCATGGAGAGGGGTTTGGACTTCTTGGTCATTCTTGCATTTTGGAGTGTTGGAGATTTTGGTGTGCTTGTGGAACTTAGAGCTTTGGGATTCTAGATTGCTTAGAGATTTTAGAGAGCTTGTTTAAGGTAGGCCTCCTTATTATTTTTCTATGTTTTTTCTTATGAAAAATAATTTATGTTTATGAAATGAAAATGGTGTTTTTTTTAGTTGTTAGATGTGGTTTATGCATGTGCATGTGGATTTTGTTTATTGTCCATTTTCTCCATCCATTATGCTTGTGATGGATTTTGGAGTGTTGGGGGAGGGATGAATACTCTTCTCAACCCATGGATTGATGGGCAAGGCATGATGGTTTTCTCTGATCCTCCCCTCATATGGTTTGATTTGGGGAAAATATTTTCATATGGTTTGGAATTCTTTCCCTATCCTTCGTAAGAAAATATTAATGGTTTGAAAATCCTTCTAAGGAGGAGGTTTGGAGCATGGGTTGGAGAGATAATTAGGTTGCATAGATTTTTTGTTTTCCTATGGTTGGATTCACCACTTGGTTCTTCTTGGTTTCTTACCACTCTCCCCCATCTTTGGGGAAAGCATGGAGCTTATCGCTTGTGAATGGTTTTTTTGTTTTATTGTTTGTGTGAAAATGTTCTTGTGTGTGTGTGTGTGTTACCTACCATATTAACTTGTGCAAAACTGACACATGTATGCTCCCTCTCCCATGGGATTGGAGGGATGATAACATGCCCTCCATGTATTGGATATGTCATGTAATGATGCCAATAGGTTGGAAGGACACCAGGCCCTTTCTTCTTTTTCTTTTGCAACACCCATAAAAATGACGTTCTAAGAACATATTGAAACCCTAAACACTTATCCCGAAAGTTGCGGATTTATTTTTTAAGTTATAAGGTTACAAGGGTGTCAACACCCTCATGTGCATTAAATTAATTTTCTCCAAAATTCTAAACTTTATGATTGGGGAACTAGGTCTAGTTAAAAGATTAAATATTTTTAATTTATCTCTAAAGTCAATTAATTAAAATTCAACTAGGAAGGTGCCATAATTTAATTTTCTTGGTTAAATTCTTTCTTCTCTTTAATCAATGATCAAACCCAAAATGGTCAACCTTATACTTAGTTATTTTGTTTCACTATCCTATTAGCTTTAATTCCCCACCTTTCATTAGTTTACTAAAACATACTAGGAACTAGGAAAATTACTTACACACCAAGGTAAATAAATGGCCCCATTCACCCATCTATACATACCCTTAAATTTTACTTAAAAATTCTATAAAATATATTCCTACCAAACAAAAGTAGGGTTGATCCTCAACCCTTAGATCAAACCAATCTTAGCCATTAGATCATAGGATTCCAAACTAACCCTAAAAATCCTTAAGAATTCTTATTAAGACCTTTCCTTTATTCTATTCTCCTCATTTGGTTTATTTTTTTGTTAAAATTGTAGGTTGGAGACGAGGAAGCCATGGGAGCAAGAGAGGAAGAACCATGGAGGAGTCTACAAGGAGATCAAGCTTAGATTTGTTTAATTTGAAGTTTTTGTCATTGCAATCTACTTCATTCATGGATTGAAGGATGCTTTCCTTTCCAAACTGGTTTTATTTGAAGCCATTTGTATTTGGGGTTCTACATTTGGGGCAAACCCTACCCCCATTAACATAAATGAAAAATAGTTCTTTCAATTTACCATTTGAATATTTTATTGCTTAAAATATGCACAATTGCCATTACAACTAAAATAGAAGGTAATAAAACATCAACAAAGGTGAAAATTAAGGATCGCATCTCAAAACTACTCAGGAGACCATTTTTACATGGTTCCTTTGTAGTTTATAATGTGCATCCTTAGAGTAAAATGAATATTTTTACAAAATATAACTAAATGGAGAGAGAGAAGAAGAAGAAGAAGAAGAAGATAGGGAAAGAGATCAGATTCAATGTTGTCATTAAGGAAAATTTTTCTTTCTTTGAAACATAGATATTCAAACTTCACCCACTGTCAATCATGCATTCAACTCTAAAAAAAATCATTTGAACCTTGTTAAACTTATAACCCAATGTCTTTTTACTTGTAGGAGAAGGTAAAAATGCCCATACTTCATCAATTTGGGTGGTTGAGATGTCTAAGTTTGCACATTAATGGCCCGAATAGTTTTTCCCATTTTCTACTGACTAAATGCAAAAAAACTGATTTTGATGATGCCAAGTTGAAGGCCTTGAGTAAACCTTTCCAACATGATAACTTTTTTCTTATTTGGAGCTTTGGATTGTAACATATGGCCACTCAAAGTTCTACATGTTGGGAAGAACAAAAATGTGACACATGGTGTCCTTTGATTAACTTGGGGATTTCCTTTTCCTACATGTACTTTACTTTGTCCTTTTTTCATGTGTTAGACTCTATTTGGGTCATGGGTTTGGGATTTTCTTCCTTTCTTTTATTTTCCCTTGTGCTTGCAAGTAGATCTACTTTTTATGAAAAGTGATCCAATAAGACAACACCACACTTATTCACAATGTCATACCATCCTTTGCTTGTAGTGACCACTATAAAACATGAGCCAATGAGAAGGCTCCATATTTCTTCACAATTCACCCTTTTGAATAGCCCCTTACTAACCACTACAAAGTGTGAGCCAATGAAATATCTCCATATTGGCTCACAAATGTTAGTCTCTATGCTTTGTGTTTTCCTCTGATTGGCTTTTCTTTCTCATTGCAACTTCTATCATGGGTGGAATTACACCTTTTAGCTTCATAGAAGTGTTACCACCTATCCTCTTTGACCTTTTAAACCATTTTCCTGGGCCTAACACCTTATTGAACTTGTTGTATTCTATGGACTTGAGGTCCGCAAAATAAATTTTCTTTGTAGACTATCGGAATGTCGCCACGTATTCCTTTGTATCATGGGCGTTTGAAGTGCCTAGTGGTGTAGACATTTGATGGCCTCGTGAATGTCTATCAGATTTTAAATAAAACCCGCAATTCTTAAAGCTTAATCTCCCATAGGTTTTTTGAATACCAACCTTCGGTGCTTTTGAAAGGGGGAATTTAACGGTCATTTGAACGTCCCAGGCTTGTAAAAATGGCTAAGTCAATTTTTCACAAATTGTCTAATTTTGCATGGGATGAAAAAACTGGACAACAGATTTGGAAACCTCTAAGGGAAATTTTCCTGCTAAATTTGACCAGTAATCCTTATGCATCCATTGGGCATGGATTCAAGCCCGAAAACTGTGAAAATTTGATCTTTTTCTTTAAACATTTCTCTTCTGAATTCGTTATGAATTTAACATGAGTTGGAAATTCCTTAAGTTAATCTATAGATCTCTTAATTAGACTTAGAACTACTCCAACTATCTGATTCCTCCATGAAACCTACTCTTCCTCTTAAAATGGACTGAATTGATCTCATGGGTTTTGGATAAAACACGGAAATTTCTCAACTATCTGATTTGGCCCTAAAATGAACTATTCATGGCAACAAAACCCACAAAAACTATATAAAAACATTTAAAATCATACATGTTCCAAGAGGAAACATATAGAGTGTGTACAAGTAGTTCTTTTACTGAAAACAAACCTGCACTACCCTACTCTAACCAAATAAATGAGAAGCTAAACAAAGCCTAAAACATGAAGGGAGAAATAGCTTCCCTTTTTTTATAAAATGAGGTCATGTAATTAATTTAGCAATGGACATGGCCTTAAATAAGAGTTAAAAACTTATTTTAAGATGGTTTTCCACTCTTTTCTTCAAATTATTAACAAACAAAACAAATACGTCTTTTAGTTTCTTTTATATGGATTTGAGAGGCATTGTTGCTTACCTTTGGTACATTGAAGCTCTTCCTCATGCTCTAAAGTGAGCATGACTAGTTGTAACTCTCCTTTTGGATCTAGATTAGCCAAATAATTTATTGGGAAAGGCATGATTCTCTTGGTTTTCCCATCTTCCTTGTAATTAACTCCATTAATGGAGCTGGTTGAGACACTTTCCACTTCATGGTGGATGTCCGCAAGCTTTTCTGAAATTGATATTGTTTTCTCTTACACAAACATCCATGTTTCAACCCTTATATCCTCATGCTCGGCTTCCTCAAAAAATAAGATAGAGATATCAAACTCATCCTCCTTGAAATATTTAGGCCCTTCCTGGATCTGTGTAGTGACTAATGATGTTCTTGGGGTAACACTCCAACATTCCAAAAGTGTAACAAGTTATAAACATGTAGAGCAATGAGGATCATTGCATTCCATTAAATTGACTTTCTAATTTTCAATACATTCTTCCTCAAGGCCTTAGGTATCACTAGTGTTCAAAAACAATTTCATTCCCTCCCCCCACTTCAAAATGGATTGTTTCACATCTGCCTAATTCTTCTTGAAAATCAGCACCTCCTTATTCATATTTTGGATCCTCTCATCCTCCTAATCTGAATCAGATGAATCTTCAACAGATATGGAATTATCTTCTTTGGTAGAATTGGTTGGAGAAGAGGCATAAAAAATGGGCTTTTGATTTTTTTCATGTTTGGGAAAAGATTTTTGTGCTAAATATGTTTGATTTTATTAATTGGATGAGCTAAATGATCTTCCAAAACATACTACCTATTTTTCTGATTTTCTTTCTCCAAAAAAAATGCATAATTTTGCATAAAAACTTGTTGTTAGGAGAGTAGCATGGGCTGATCCTTCTCTCAAAAATCATATAAAACATCCCTTTCTACCAACATTGTAGGATAAATTGGTTTAGTGAGTGTTTTCTAGAAGGTAGGGACAACATGTGAAATACCACAACTTCTGAAAACATTAGTGCATGGTTTAATAAATTTGGGTAGTGCCTTGGGCGGAGAAGGGAGGAAGTTTTGCAAATTTTGAGGAATTATTTGGGAATGATAAACTTTTGGAGCATCAAATGAAGGATAAGGAAGCAAATAATCTTCCTTCTTTTGAAAAGGGATAATGGATTTTTCTTTGTTACACAAGGGGAAGGAAGAACTTGAGATGATGAGGGAAGAATTACAGCTATGGAGATGGATTTTCTTTTTCTATCCTGAATAAGTACCTTTTTAGATTTGGATGCCATGGAAAAAGCTTGAGGAATATTGTTACCTCCTAGGAATTGAATTAACACAGCTAAATCAGCATCAAAGGACCTTAGATAATACAATAATGCCATACATTGTGAGGTTTTTAATTATTGAGGAATTCTTTATCAAGTCCTTGTAAATATGATGTTTAAATCAGAGATAAACTCCATTGGAGCTCACCATATTTTTCTTAGATGTTCAATGAGGTAAATGACATATGTATCCTCCTTGAACTGGTTATGTAGTTTCTCTCCCCACTGATTCCATGTGGAAATGGATTTTAGAGCCAAAATGTTGTACTAATCTCTTTCTTTTCCTCTGAATGATGAAACCAAAAGTCTGAGGAAAATGTTCTCTTCTCTGATGTTGTGAATGGAACAATGGCTTGTTATATATTGAAAGTGATCAATAGGATATTGATATCCATTTCCAAGGAAGAGAGGTAAGTTTTTCAGAACTATTTTGGGGATATCATTCCACTGTTGCAAATGGAGGGGAATCGAGTTGAAATGACATAATGGAAAATCTCTTTGGAGATCCATGAGAAGATGAGGGCATGCAAATGAATGAGGAGATGGAGGAAAAGGTCTGAAACCTGATAAAGTGAGTTGGTGTAATTAATGGAGTTTCCATATGTGTCGATAACTACCTCCAAAGGATTAATACCATCAACCTTTTTGGTATGAAGTTGTAAAATGCTTTAATTTTTCCCACTGGCCATGCCAAAACTTTTGAATCTAAAAATTTCACCCTTCCCTGAGTCATAGAAAACCCAAGATTTTGAGGCAACATGGGACTATCTCCAAGGTTTGGGACTTGCACTGTGAGATAGACCTCTGAAAATTTTTGGTTTGTCTATCTATTTATACCGGTAAAACTACTCCTAATGTTGGAAATGAAGCTACCTAATCCTAAACTACCATTCCAAGGGACAAGAGTTAGAAGGAGATGCATGAAAGGGAAATCCTAAGTTAAAATAGGGTGATAGCACCAGAAAAAAGGGGCTAATGAGAACTTGATGAGGGAAAATGGAAAAAATGGGTAGAGAGAGGGCAGACAGAAGTGCCACAACTCAAAACAACATTCAAATTTCCACTTTCTCATGAAACACAATAAAAATGGAGCCTAAAAATAAAATAAATATGCACAACACATCACAACAATAAAAGGATCTGGAAGCTGGCTATCCCTCATTTAATTTGGAGGATATGGAAGGATAGAAATGATATTATCTTCAAAAATAAGAAGCAAAACTATAAACTTAGTATTGGTAAAATCTCTAATGGTATCAAAGAGAACATTGCTAGATTTAAACCCCCCAAGAACAAGAGATATCCAGAGAATGAAGAATATATCTTATCCAATTGGCAGATTGGAACTGTCAATAGTCATAGAAATCCCGGGAATAGCATTGATAGATCTTTGATTAAATGGCATCCTCCTGATTTTAATTGGTTTAAGTTGAACTTTGATGGGGCCTCTAAGGGGAAGCCTGGGATTGCAGTAGGGGGAGGAGCGATACGGGATCATAAAGGTAATCTGATTACTTCTTATGCTGGGAAAATGGGAATCCAAACCAATCATTTTTCCGAAGCATTATCTGCTTTATGGGGCCTGAGAATTTCCCAGACTCAAAACATCCAGAACCTCATTATTGAAGGGGACTCCCTGAATATCATTAATCTTCTTAAACAGTGCTCATCTCCAAGTTGGAGCATCAAATATTTTATCTCAGAGTCCATAAGTATTTGTCAAACATTTAATAACATCAGGATCATGCATACTTACCAGGAGGGTAATAAATTGGTAGATGCGCTGGCTAATTATGGCATTAATATTAATCACATTGTTTGGGATAACAATAGCATCCCTAAGTAGCTTAAAAACAGCATTCATGCAGATTTCTTTACGCATGCAATTTCTTGAGTTGAGATATGATTATTGGGTGTGGATCAGTATCAATAAAACTCCCACACGTGTTGACTTAAAAACTATGATTATGCAAATCCTGTCGAATAATCAAGATAGTGTGAAGTATATGGGGAAATCCAAGTGGAGTTACTTTGATATGAAAATCGTGCATGCGGGCAGCACTGTGCTTGCTAAAATTTGTATTCAAAGCTCCACAGATACCGATAATAGCAAGATAGTAATTGATGATAGGGAGTGGGCTAGCAAAAAGGTTGTTATTCCCACATGTGGATTTCCGCAGGCTTAGATCAATAGACACACGGATGTTCATGGGAATAGAAACGGTTCTCACTTCCAACATTGTGTGGATTACAACAGTAAATAATAGACTGGCTTCAGCGCTCTCAAGGATTTTGGAATTTGTTGCAAACAATTAAGCACAGTGAAGATGGGGGGTCCCCCTTGCCAAATTGAGCCTAGTGCAGACCCGGACTGGAAGGATAATGCTGAGTTATGGAATATACTCAGCAAGGGCGGCATCACCAACTTCATGGAGAAAGTCTAGGGACGTGATCAAAGCATCTCAGTGCGTTTTGTGAAGGATTGGAAGGAGCGGACTGTGGAATATGGGAGGCAGAAGATCTTGGTCAATGAGGAGCTCATTGCTGAAGCAACCGGTCTTAGCATGGAGGGCTACCATTTTTTTAACAAAAGGGTCGACATAGATGCTAAAGAGAGGAGATTTGGGGAAGGATCCAAGAAGTTGATCTATATCACTGCGGGCCTGCTTGTTAGATTGATCCCTCTGCCTTATGATGAGGTTACTCGCATGATGATATGATTCATCTCTTTGGAAGGGAGGTTTGTCGCCGTACCTGCAAAGCACCTTATTTTTCTCAATCATTTCCATAGGAATCACTGGGTTTGTTTCCCCCATTATTTTCCAAACTCTCTTGAGCGCTCCATTTTGGAGTTTCAAAAGCATACCCAGGCGGTTCCTTTACACCAGGGGCTTATTCTACTGCTGCATAAATTTTGTCTTCTTAGGTATCCTGGTCTCCCTTCCTCTCCTAGCTCTGTTCCCCCTTTACCGGGTTCTACCACTACTAGCCCCTTTTCTCCACTTTCTACCCCCACCACCACTGTTGTCACCCCCCTGCCGGTCGTCCAGCCTTCTTCTTCCATTCCCCCTGCTGCTACTCCCACCCCCCACCTCGCTTCCACCTCAGCCAGACCAGTCACCAGGGCTTCTAGAAGGCTTAACCTCAATACTCTTGCTGCGGGGAAGGGCCCTCATGAAATTGAAATTGCACATGACCTCCTAAATATTAGCAGTGCTAGTCCCTGAGATGTGCATATGGAGAGCTCTACAAAAAGGCTGGATGCCTTAAAAGCTAAAATGAAGCTGTTAAAGGATGAGGTTAAGAACTTGACAAAACATAAAGGAAAGAGGAAGAAGGAGGAGGAGGTGGATATTGATAACATCCAGATTGAAGATATCTACAAGAAGCTGAACTCCTTAGACTCCCGTTTAGGGAAGGCCAAAACTCGTCATGACTACAATATGGCCATTTTTAGTGCGATTGCGGAATTCATTGAGCAACATGTCAGAAGTGTCTCCAATCTAAGCGGAGTTCCGGCAACACTTTGGGGCAATGATAAAGAAATCAAAAGGACCATTGATCAGCTGGATAAGACTGACGCTGCCCACATGACAACTTTGGGAATGTTCAGATCCTGGAAGAACATCAAAACCAGCATCGACAAAGCTACCAAGAAGTAGTTGTTGGTGCTTTAGCTTCTCTAGTTTGTTTTCTTGTTGTATTTTTGCGGTTTCTTTGCTACTTTTGTGTAGTGTTTTTGCTATTTTGTCTTGTTTGGGTAGCTGTTTTTTGGCTACTTTGGGCTTCATTGTCATACTTGGATTCTGATCCTTTTTTCTCTGGTTTTCATTCCTATTCTGGCTCCTAGGCCCTCTTTTGTTCACAAGGGTATAGTCCCTTTCAAAAAACTATTTACCAACAATAAAAAAAAATCATCCATATCGCAAACGAAAAAAAAACATTGAGGAGGAAAGGCCGAAGCCTAGTCATACACCTCTCCCCCATATCATGGTGCCTCAACAATGATCGCTCCCATCTTCAAGCTATAGAAAAAAAGGATACAAATAAACAAAAATTAAAAAAATTGGAGATCATTCCTCTATGTCCGCCCACTTGCTAGGTGTAATCAGCTCAAAATATTGTAGACTAGTAAGTGCCTTGGGTTGAAAGGAGAAAAAAAAGGAAAACAAATAAAACAACAAGTAAAAAAAATCATATAAAACAAAGTCTCTAGCTATGGCCACCCTGTAAAATGAAAGTATTAAAGACAAAAAAAGAAAAATTCTTCCATACCCTATCTTATTCTTCCCTCCTTCCATGGTAGCTGTAAGAAGGAAACAAATTGAAGAAATTAAATTAAGAAATGGATAAGTATTCATTATAGAGTTTAAAAAATAGCTTTTAGGGATTGGAATTTTCCTTCAAAATCCACAGAGAAGACACATTTAATCTAAGGGTCCAAATTCAACCTAACTTTCTCAACTTGGAATTTCCCGTGGCTATTCCGGTGAAAAAATAATGTGCACGTGATTTATGACCTCATATATGCCCATGCATACATGCTTAGGTAGGTCCTACCCAGTTGTGTTATACACACATTTCAGAAATCATTAACATAAATATAATTGGTATCAAGAGCTAGCATGTGACAGTTACTTGCTGGATTGGTGGGCCTGTGTGCTGGTATTTGGCAGGTCCTGAGCTAAAATCACAAATATTTTGGTGTTGTATGTATACTAAAAAACCCAAAAATAATTGAAGTATGGGATTATGTGTATAGCACAACCTAAAAAACTTCCCAAGGAATAAAAGGTGGGTCCCAACAATAGCATACACATGCATGCCCCCATGCAATTTTTTCACCAGGATAGCTGACGCCCTTGGAATTTAGCCTCCATAGGTAATTTAACTTTCTTTTATTTTTTTTATGTAAGTTAATAACATATGTTCACCCTAGGTGTAGATATTTATATTGAAAAAAAGGGGTGCACATTGAGGTAATGTTATGAATGTGATGTTTATTAAAGTTAAAATTTTATTCAATCATAAAGAGATTTATAAACTTATAATTAGTATTAAATTCATCCTTTTATGGGTAAAAGGTGAATTTGGAAAGTAATTATTATATTGTTATGGACTAAATAAAATATTTGGGTTGAATAAATACTTGCAGGGAATGTGCTCTAAATTTCCTTTGAAATTTCCGGGACTAATTTATCTCTTGCTTGGTGAGGATAAGTCCCTACTTTTTTAAATAAATAAATCTCCCACAAACATAGCCACATTAACAACCTCATAGTTTTTCCTCCAAGATTACTATTTGAACTTATCAACACTGGTGATTGATCCAAAGGATTTTTAACTATGCATATGTTCTAAACCATGTTGAAGGGATTCTGAAGACATTTATGATGGTATGCTAAATTTCAAAAATGGAGTCCATATGCACATTCTATCGTCAGTCAAAGTTAAGGTCTTAAATGGGTCAACCCTAGTCAACAGGTTAAGGAGTGCACCAATGCAAAGGTAACACGTAGTAGTTGATGAAAAGGAAAAAGGACATTCATTAGTTTTGGTTTGCTACCTCCAGACTTTGTCTCAAAAAAAATTTGATTTTGGCAGCAAGAGGTTCAACGCTTTTAACGGAGGGAAGCCCGACCATCGTGAGAGCTATATTCTTATTTTCCGACATGGCGGGCTCTCAAACCGCCACACGGACTTCAATTTTTCATTCCAAGCTTGAAATTATGTTTCGAGTTTGATTATTGCACTATGAGTTGATCTATGCATTGTAGTTCTATAATCACCTCGACGAGCTATTTTGCTAGCTCGGTGCGGTGATCAACTTCCCACCAAGTAGATCATTTTTTTCACATTTTCTTGGGATCAAGCCTACCTATTTCCATATGGGTTAGGATTTTTTACCCTATTGGCTTATTATTTAGTTAATTGACTGTTCAAGTTTCAATTCCTTAGCCTTATCTATTCACAACTCGATGGCTACATGATTTGGCAAACAACAAATCAATTGACTAGCCCAATACATTGGGGATTTCAACAATGCAACAACCCACATATTGAGTGGATAAACCACTGGATCGGCCCCAAAGGCCCTTTGAATAATGCACAGTGATCTATTTAAACCTTGCACTTGGGGGAAAAATGCCACATGTGGCTATAGCCACAAACTAAAACTTTAGCCACTTTACATTTAAAATCCAAATTTGGCTTTATTTCGTTGAATGTGGGATATCATACCCACAAGGATAAGAGTGTCCTGACCAAAATTGCAGCTAGGTGACTTGAACCAATAACCTCCTCTCTAAAAACAAGGCACCCAACCAAGCTACTACCTAGCTGGGTGGTGATAAGAGATGAGTGTGCCTATATAAAAAGTGCTCAAGTGAAGGGTATTGAGAGGAGAAACCAAGGTATTTTGGAGAAAATCTAAATTTTGAGGCACCTAGGATCATTTTCAGGACTCAGTGTCAAAAGAAACAATCCTTATAATATCTTATAATTTCAATAAATGTAACTTTTTTTGCATGAATTTCTATATTTTTTCCTATGTAGGCATTTTTCCATTGTAGTTCCAGAGAACATGCTCGAGGAACTAGCAGAGATCTAAATTTTCCAAGCACTCATGGTCTGAACCATGCCATGGAGTAAAAAGGGGAGTTATTCAAAATTTTAGGATATTTCCATAAATTTAAATTTATTTCATGTATGTGTTGTACATTTCAAATTGTAGACTCTTTTCTGACGTATTTGCATAGTAAAGCACTAGGAGAAGCACTGTAGGAGCCAATTATCGTTATTGGGACAATTTCTACGATTTTCCAAAGTTACTTCGAATATTGATCATCTATTAGTCAATATTAAGGGTTTATTATACTTCATTGGATGTTGAATATATCGATTCTACTTTCGAGAATCCAGAGATGTAGCCTTCAGGTGAACTCCATTATCAATCTGGTTTGTGTTGTGGATTTTGTTGGTACCTAAAGTTGTTCTTCTTTCCAATATGAGTAGCATCAGAGATATGGCATGAAGCTTGAAGTTAGATAGATCATGATGTGTGTCATTTTGTAGCCGGGGAGGTGATCTAACTGACACTCAGATTTATGGAGAGATGGATAGCACTTTGAAAGGATTTGATCTGACCCTCACTATTTTAGGTTGTGCCTTTTTAACCAAGGTAAGAGAACCTATATTATAACCCCCAAATGGTGAAGGAGATGAAGATATCCCTCAATTTATGTAAATAGTATGAAAAGGACTTAGGAAAATATGATCAACACTCCAAATCTGACTTTCAAAAGTTGTCACTCCCAGCTCATGGAGATCTTTTCAATGCAAGGCAAGGGTTACTGAAGACATTGTATAATCCTGATTTGCATTACATGCATTTTTGTAGATGGGTTAGATCCTTTTGTTGACACACAATGCAATGCAAGGGTAGTATGGGTAGGATTAATTTGTTTGAATGAATTTTTTGGTGGGGTGTTGACAAGACAAACTGGGATATATCAGATCTTTGACAACCTCTACAATACTTGAACAAATATCAGATAAAATGCTTCAAATAATCAAGATATTATTTCAACCAGAAGAGGCATAAATGGAAGCCTATGTTGCACTCTTCACACAATATTTGAGAATTCACCACAAAATCTTGAAGTAAAGAACTAAATTAAACACAAAAATCCTTGATCAAACCACGCCTAAGGTACCCCCAAAGGCTTACAAGAAATCTCTGTAGTCAAGGAAGGTAAAGTGATTTTAAATTTGTTTATCTCTTTATCAGATGAAGGCTCTTCTGAACATGAGATTGCAAATGCCACTAAACTATCAACAAGAAATGGAGATTCTGTGTGATTTCTAAAGACTTTCAATGCAAGATTGCAACAAGAACAATGAAAACTATTTGCAGGCATTTAAAAAATGATAACATACATCATATTGCCCAGAAAAACACAAATTAACTCAAGAGCTTGTTAGATTCACCAGTAGGGGAGAGTTTCATGAACAATCTCAGAGCTGTGTGATGGCTATACACTTGTAACCAACTCACATACATGAAGATCCAACACAGAAGAAATTATTCTGGTTCTTTGGTGGGTTTTTTCAGAAAAATGAGCTTTCTCTTAGAATTTTCTCGTGATTTTCAACTTCCCAACACCTCTGCATTTCTCAAAAATACATTACATATCTCTTGCCACATTTGATCCTTCTTTCCCAAGAAAAGAATATGCCAAGGGATCAATTTTGTTACAACAATTCTTCATGATTCACTGAAAATGACATTTAACAAATTTACAATGAGAGTTGCCAGGTTTTTCTAAAATAGCGAATCATTACAAATATTCGAATCGTTATCCTTCCTGGAGGCACGTTTTTCATCATTAAGGCATGTAAACACCTTTTCACTCATCATTTCACCTTTTCACCCTTTAAAATTACCTCTGCAACTTTTAATTTGAAATTTCACGTGTTTTCTCAGGCTGGGGCAAAAAATTACTTCAAAAACATCTCAAATCAAAATATTGAGTCATGAAACCGATTCCAATGTTCCTAGAAGGCAAAAATGACCTGAATTCACCAAAAAATTGATGAAAAAAGATGTAAAATTCACATCTCCAAGCTTCCTGGAGAAAAAATGGCGGCCAAAAATGAAAGTGCATAGCTTCCCTTGATCTACTCTTTTTCCTTTAATCTGGGCCCTCCACATGTCAAAAAACAATTGGGACCGAAATTGGGATCATTTTTGACTTTTCCACATTTTTTGGAAAAATGGAAAATTTTGACTTTTTTCTCCACCCCTCTGCCCTTGAAATTTGGAGCTGACATGTGGCATATGGTGGGTCCCATTGAAATCATGCTTCAATTCTGTGCATTTTGACCCCTTTTGGAAATTGGAAAATTTTCACTTTTTGCCCCACGGGCCTGCACACCCAATTTCTCCCTCACCACATGTTGCTTCCTCTATCGCTAAAATCCATGGGCCCAATTTTCATTTTAACTCCCTTTTTTGCTAAGGGAAAATTTTCAATTTTCCTTCCACTGGGCCACCGACCCGCTCTACCTTTGCCACGTGTCTGTCGCTGATTCACCATGGGGCCATGCTCCAAAATTTTACCCTAGGTCTTTTTGACCAAAAGGGAAAATTTTTCCTTTTCCTTCCATGGCCCACACTTCCCTCTGACTCTGTTGGACACATGTCCACCTATGATTGGCCATGGGGCCACGCTCCAAAATTTTAATTTCAAGCCTTCTTTGTAAAAGGGAAAAAATTCTCTCCTGCCTCCACCGGCCCACCGACCCACTTTGTCTGCTCTGCCCGCCACATTTCACTCATTGATTTACTTGCGAGCCCATGGCTTAAATTTTTTTCCTTGATTCCTTTTTTCTAAAAGGAAAAAAATCCCCATTTCCCTCCATGGCCTACACTTCCCTCTGACCCTGTTGGACACGTGTCCACCTGTGATTGGCCACGGGGCCACACTCCAAAATTTTAATTTTAAGCCTTCTTTTTGCAAAAGGGAAACAATTCCCTTTTGCCTCCGCCGGCCCACCGACCCGCTCAAAATTGATGCCATGTTTCCTCCTCTGATTGGAGTGGGGGAAAAACTAATTTTGAAACTTTAGAAAAATAGAGCTAAAAAACTCTAAGTCCCCCATCGGCCTGCTCCTCCCTTTTTGGTCTTTTAGGACATGTGTCCACTCCCGATTGGCTGTGGGGCTTCAGACCATTTTGTGACTTTAACATTTTTTGCAAAATAAGGTCTAAAAACCTTAAGGGAATCCGACCACCCGCCATCCCCCTGCCAATCAGAACATGCCACGTAGGCAAATTTGGAAAAAATGGGTCCTTGGGCCCGAAAATGCCCCATTTGTCAAAAAGGTGAAAAATGAAAAGTTACAACACTTCCCCACTTTTCCTCAGCCAATTAGAAGCTGCCACATACCCTCTAAATTCTCAGTGATAATTTGACGGCTAAAATATGCCCGTCTGACCGTCTAAAAAACACAGAAATTTTCCAGTTGTGCCCAAATTTGATTTTTTCTTCATGGGTGATGGATTTTTCACACAAAGGATAAATGGAACAAGCTGTTAAACATTATATGACCATGGCCATGGGTTTTTTGAGGAAAGTAAGCACAAATTGATCAATTTTAACACTCCATGATTGGGAAAACATAGAAAAATGGTAGAGCCCATGGATTTAAAAAATTTAGGGCACGTTCATAGAAAACTTGGAGATTTCTTTCAAATGGGGCAAGGAAAATGAGTTTGTGAGAATTTTGAAAGCACCTATCTTGGAGAACAAAGTTTGTAGATCACCAAAATCAAAGAAAGAAATTACAGAGCATGCAAACCAAAGGAACATTTAGATCAAAACAACAGAGGACCAGAATGGGCACCAACATTGACTCCAACTCAGGGATGGGTACTCCCAGTGAGTGTCACAAGAACAAAACATAGACCAAGTGCCAAAATAATCCATTGGGCAAAGGAGTCATGAGCCAAAATCACCAAAAACTAGCTGAGAACCTGACAAAAATGGCTGCCACACAGCAAGGCAAACCACAAAACTGACAAAACACCAAAAACAAAGTGAAAAACCAAACACTATACACTGTACAAGCTGTGCATACCTCAAATTTGGGGATTAATCCAAGAAATGCTTTATATGCTTGCCATTAACAAGAAATTCAAGCAATTCCCCATCTAAATCTTTGAGAAAAAAGGTATGCTCACCAATTCTGATATCAATGGAGTAAGGGCCCATCCATAATGCATCAAATTTTCCATGTTTTCCCTTATCTTCATTTCTGTTGTCCCATAACAAAACCAGATCTCCAATATTAAAGGCCCTAGGAGTGACCTTCTTATCAAACAATCTCTTCAACTTCTCTTCTGAATCTGACATGCCTTTGGTGGGATGCTCTTCTCTCTTCATCTAGCTCCACAATTTGATTGATCCTTGCTTCATAGGGTCTAACTTCTTGATCATCACGTTGTTGAACAAACTGAAATGAAGCTAACTGCAAATGTAAGGGCAGCAGAGCTTGAGTTCCATATACCAACTCAAAGGGGATCTTTCCAGTAACTCTTTTTGTAGTGATTCTATCAGCCCAAACTACAAATTTCAATTGTTCACCCCACTTTTTCTTGTTCAACTCCAAGGTTCTCCTAATGATCTTCAACAAGTTCTTATTGCTGGACTCAGCTTGCCCATTCCCTTGGGGGTTATAATTTGAAGAATAAGTCAGATTGGTTCCATATTCCTTGCACATTGCCATCAAAGGTTTAGCTCTAAAACACATGGCATTATCAGCCACAATCTTGACTGGCACACCAAATCTGCATATGATATTATTCAACAAGAAGTCCATAACAACTTGGTGTGTTTCTTTCTTGGTGGGGATTGCCTCTACCCACTTTGTAAAATAATCAGTGGCTACAAGAATCCACTTATGGCCAGCACTAGAAGGATCTGAAATCTCACCAATGAAGTCCATCCCCCATTGTTTGAAAGGAGCTTCAATTGATACAGGCTGCAAAGGAAGGGAGCTTGAAGCTTTCATTCTTCCAGAGAAACATTGGCAACTTTCACATTTTCTAATCAGCATGGTTGCATCTTTGAAGAGAGTAGGCCACCAATAACTAGCTCTCAAAATTTTGTGTTGTAACCCTTCCAGCAAAGTGTCCTCCACAAACTCCCCCATGGAAATCAGCAATTACTTTGGGAGCTTCATCTTCAGTTACACACTTTAAGAGGACACCTTCAGGGTTCTTCCAAGCCAGCCCAAAGTCAGTGATGATGTATTTCTGAGAAGCTAGCTTGAGGGCTCTTTTCTGATTTTTATTTAAATGATCAGGACAACATAAGTGTCTGAGGTAAAATATTACATCCTTGTACCACTCAGAACTTACCAATTTCCCAAGAACATCTACTTACCCTTTCTTCTTCTACTTCATTCACTTCTACAGTCTGCAAGTTTCTCTCAGCCATGAGCTTAGCAAGACCCAAACCTCTTACCAAATTTGTGGTTTGGATGTCCATATCATACTCCTGTAGTTTGTTCACCCATCTACACCTTTTACTTTAGATCTCCATCTCTGATAAGATTTCTTTTACCATGGTGTGGGGAACATAAGCAACAACCTTTGAACTTAAAATATAAGGTCTTGAAAACCTTTGTTGCTTTCACCAAGGCAAATGATTTTTTTTCCATGATTGTGTACTTCAATTCAGCATCTTGTAAGGCCTTGCTAAAGAAGGCAATAGGCCTCTTAGCCCCATCTTCATCCTTTTGGAGAAAAAAAGATGCAATAGTATTTTCAGAAGCAAAGGAGAAGATTTGGAAAGGCTTACTTGTAATTCGGAGCTGCCAAGACAGGTGCATGTTTGAGTGCTTCCTTGATTCCTTCAAAATCCTTGAATAATAGCGTCTTCCCATTTGATAACATGATCTTTATTTAACATGCATGTGATAGGAAGAGTCAACTCAATGCAAAATTGGACACAAACCTTCTAATGAAATTGATTTGCCCAAAGAAAGATTGGATGCCCTTCTTTGTTCTTGGAATTGGCACCTTGTTGATTGCTTCTATTCTCTCAGGGTCAATCATGACACTAGAATTTGAGATAATATGACCGATTAGATTGGCCTTTTATTCACAAAATCCCAAAGTGACACTTATTTAACATGATTGAGAGAGATCGAATGAAAACTCTCTACACCTTGCTGATCAAAATCCTTTCCAAATGCTGCAAGTGATCTTTTTGAGAGAGCTCTTTGGAAATACAAGTCACATCATCCTGATAAACTGCAATGAAGTCATTTATATAACCAACAAAAGCAACATCCATTGCTCTTTGGAAGGTAGCCCCAACATTCATGAGACCAAAAGGCATTCTCACATAAACATATGTTCCCCAAGGAGTGGTAAAGGCAAGTTTTAAATCTCTCTGACTCCTTGACAACAACCTGATTGTAGCCAGAGAAACCATCCAAGGTGGACAGTAATTCAGATCCAGTTACTAACTGCAACATGTTCTCCATGTTTGGAAAAGGATAATTGTCTTTTAATGAAGCTCTATTCAGGTTTCTGAAGTCTACACAAATTCTGATATCTCCATTCTTCTTTCTGACTGGCACAAGGTTTACAACCCAAGATGAATACCTTATGGGTAGAATGATCCCTCCCTCCTTCAGTTTCTTCAATTCACCTTGCATTTTCATGGAGAGGAGTGGATTGATTGGCCTTTGCTTCTATCTAAATGGTTTGGAATTTGTTTCAAGAGGAATCTCATGTTGAAACAAGTCTTCTCTATATGCTTTCAGCTCTGAATATGACCAGGCAAGGCAGTCTTGATATTGTTTCAACAATTGAAGGTAGGACTATTTTTCTTCCTTGTTTAAACTACTGCCCAACCAAAATTTTCTTGGTTTTTCCTTTGTTCCCAAGTCATGCTCTTCCACATCCCTTGAGGTAGACATGTTTCTATTGATGATGCAATCAACATTGTTAAAATTAGACTCAAGAGCAACAAGGCCTCTAGGAATGGTGTTAGTTTTCAATTGGATAATATCTTTTCCAAACAAAGTCTCTCTCCCTTCAATCATACACACCATTGGTTCCCAATCAATATGTTGATCTACAAACTCACCTTGATTTTGCAAGAACCTTTTCACTTGAGAATCATCATCAAACACTTTTCAATGCTTGATGTTGTTAGGGACAGCTAGCCTAGTCAACACTTCAACATTGTACTCACAATAAGGTGAAATGGTGTAAACTCCAAATCTTGACCCCAACACTGTCAATTTGTCAGCAGAAGCATTCAAACTTCTGTCATGGTGCATAATATTGAAGGAATCAAACATCTCAACTAGATCCCAAACTACATGCTTATACTGCTTCATCCGCTGATTTTTTGTAGCATATAGTTTTCTTATTTGTTTGACAACCAACTCTGAATCTCCCTTTGCAATGATGTCCTTGACACCATACTTCCATGAAATTATCAGACCCAACAACAAGGCTTCATACTCAGCAATGTTGTTAGTACATTCAAAATTAAGCTTAAAGGAAAAAACAAATTCTTCCAAGCTAGGAGAAATCAGAATTACACCAGCACCATTTCCAAATTTGGAGCAAGCTCCATCAAATAGCAAGGTCCAAGGAGAACATACCTATTCAAGGCACTTTGACTGATCCATTTTGTGTTCTTTTCCATCAACAAAACCAATAAAATTATCAGCATCAACATCAGCAAATAATACTTCATAAGTAACATTGTTTGGATCCTCAATTAGATGTAACATTTTATTTTCTCCATAGAGCTTGACTAGGCTACCCTCAATGGGAATGGTGGAAAAAGACATATCCATTTGGACACTCCCTCCAACACTTGCAGCCCACTTTCTTGACAAAATCATACCCCATTTGGCAGGGCAATCAACAATCACAACATCCAATTTTAAATTCCTCCCTGGATAAGATGCAAGTTGCACTACCAAACCTTTCACACAACCAACAACCGACACTTCTCTTGAGTCCATGGTAGTACACTTTCCATAGGCTGTTGTCACTTTGATGTCTAACTCATTCATGACTTCTAGAGGCATGACATTACATGATGCACCATGGAATCAAACATACAATTGTGAAGTAGCTTATCCTTTATGATCAAAGTTGTGAAGAATGGATCAACATTTAATTGGGAATCAACCAAAGATTTCCCCAAATATACCTCAGGTGTCTCTCCAAGATCTTCTACTGCTGGTGGTGTTTCAAGGTCAGTAATTATCTAAGGTGGATTTTTAACAACATTTACATTTCTGCCTAGAGTAACCTTCTCTTCTTTCAATCCCAAGTACTCAAATGCTCTCTTATTATGCTCAGGAATTCTGAGCAACTCAATGATTGGAACACTCACTTTAATTTGGCTCAATACTTGGGCTATGTCATAGGGGACACTCTTTGGAAAAACAACATTGGAAGGGAGATAAGAAGATTCATTAGATGGCAGTGGATTCTTCGCAGCTTGGGCATGAGGAGGACTGTAATTTTTGTTTGGGACATCAGAACTTGTGATAGGTGCTTCTCTCCTAGGAGCTTCTTTTGGAATGCTTGTGAGCAAGGGTGTTTTAGGTTTGGCTTGAGGCCCAACTCCCTTAACAACTTTTCTTCTAGTGTTATAGTCTTTCTCTTGAGCTACAACAACATTCATCAACAATTATCTATCTTCCTCCGAAGGGATACCACCATCATACTTCTTAATCATCAAAGCTCTTAAGTATTCAAAGTCATTGTTAGGAATTTCAAAATCTTGCACTACATCAACTTCAAGAGCATGAGGGGGAAGAAATATTTGTACCCATTTGATGCAATCCCAAAAATTTGTAGCTGTCCTAGCACTTATTACTTCAGTAGATGTTGCTCCTCCTTGTGAGCTTGAAGAACAACCCATCATGCAAATATCATCATCAGTACCATCATCATTATTAGCTTCACCTTCTTGCTGGTCCACTTCACATGGAGGATGGGGTAGAAGACACCTATCACACCAATCAATATCAAGCAAACTCTTCAAGAACAACAACCCTATCAGTTAAGGGATCAGGAAACACTCTTCCTTCACGTGCTTGAGGATGTCTATTTGCAGATCCAACAGGCCCTTTACCTTTGTCATCAAACCTCTACTCATTCCTATGGTGATTGCCAAATCTATCTTGTGCTTGCTACCTAGGCTGACCTTGTGAAGTCTACCCAATTCCCTTCTCAGCTCTTGCCAACTTGTATGAGATTTCTTTGACAGCCCCTGCCAAAGTTTTCACAACCTCTTCTAAATCAGCACCTTTGCTAGCTTGAGGTTTTTCAGGGTTTATCAATTTTACACCATCTCTCTTGAGAGGTTTCCCAATTTCTTTGATATTGTTCTCAATTTGAAGTGCCATGGTGAAATCTTGTCTTAGATTGGTTGGGTTCTTGTCTCTTAGGTAATAGGTTGCCTTCTTATCAAATGCATCTACATATTTGATTAGACAAGATTCATCACAAGGCCTCAAATTAATAGGAAACCTTCTCAAATTTTTGTTAAACCTTGTGTTGAAGTCATGGAATGATTCATTAGGGTTCTTCTTGATATTCTCAAACTCAGATAAAAGAAATCTAGGATCAGTCTTGTCACCATATTGCAACCTAAATGCATTTTTCATTTCAGTCCATGAATCAATAGAATTATCAGGTAGAGCCTTGTACCAATCCCTAGCATCTTCTTCTAGTGTATGAATGAAAAACTTAATATACACATCTTCAAACTCTATCTCAAAATCTTCCATCATATTAACAAAGAGTTTGAGATGCTGATCACAAGTTATTGCATTGTTGCCTTGAAATTTTGGCAATCTATTTCTGACATCTTGTGGAACAACATTCGGGTAACCATCCATTCCTCTAAAATCTATGGGACCAAAGGTGTTAACAAAAAATGGAGGTCTAGGCTGAGCCATATTGTTTGGTGGAGGTGATCTTGGAGGTGAAACAAGATGATGAGGAGTGCAAGATCTTTGGGGCTCAAGAATGTGATTCACAAGACTGGTATTCTCTAAGTGTTGATTTTCTTGGAAAGTTTTACTCGAATTAAAACACAGAGGTATAGATTGGAGAAGGAAATTACCAGGTATACAGTAGAAGGACCTTCACTAGCGAGGCAAACAAGTTTATGAGAGAATTTCTTGAATCAAAATCACTTGAAGAAGAATGATAATCTTCTACCAAAGGCTGATATCTCTCTCACCAATGGATATATCTTTACAATAATGTCTGACCTTTAACAACTTTCCAAACTCTTCTCCCTTCCAACTTTTAGTTCCTTGAATCTGAAAACAATTTCTTAGCAGAGTCTTTAAGGAAGAGAGATCTTCTTCCTTCCAGTTTTGCAGAGATTAGACAGTAAAAAAAATGACAGAAAGGAAAGACACTGGTATTTATTAATATCAAATTAGCATGGAGTCGCCACTAAGGATATTTCACCCTAGTTGAAAAAATGCACTAAAATAATTCTGTCAAAATATTTACCAGCACTTAAAATATTGCCAAATTTTACAAATCAGACCTTCTTTCTTCTTGAAATTATAAACCACAAATGCAAATGAAGTGCAACAACTACTAGAAGCTGGTAAAATTGCAAGAACAAATTATATCTTCACTTAATCCTTACAAATATAATTATAAAATGATGCTTAACAATGTATTTTCATGCAGAATTTGCAAGGGAATTTACTAGGGTTTGATATGCATTTAAATATCTCAAATATGTATGCACATGGACTAATTGAATAAGAAAACATCAAAAGAACTCTACTCTTCATTACAGCCTTATAAATTTGATCAGAAAATGATACTCAGATTTGTAATTGCACACAAATCACAGAAGAAGTATTACCAGGGATCTGAAATACTGCAATACAGAATAATGTCCCTGGCAATGGTGCCAGAAAGTGTTGGTACCCAAATTTGTTCTCCTTTTCAGTCTGAGCAGCATTAGAGATATGGCATGAAGCTTGAAGTCAGATAGATCATGATGTGTGTCATTTTGTAGCCGGGGAGGTGATCTAATTGGCACTCAGATTTGTGGAGAGATGGATAGCACTTTGAAAGGATTTGATCTGACCCTCACTATTTTAGGTTGTGCCTTTTCAACCAAGGTAAGAGAACCTATATTGTAACCCCCAAATGGTGAAGGAGATGAAGATATCCCTCAATTTATGTAAATAGTATGAAAAGGCCTTGGGAAAATATGATCAACACTCCAAATCTGACTTTCACAAGTTGTCACTCCCAGATCATGGAGATATTTTCAATGCAAGGCAAGGGTTACTGAAGACATTGTATAATCCTAATTTTCCTTGTGCATTTTTGTAGATGGGTTAGATCCTTTTGTTGACACATAATGCAATGCAGGGGTAGTATGGTAGGATTAGTTTGTTTGAATGAATTTTTTGGTGGGGTGTTGACAAGACAAACTGGGATATATCAGATCTTTGACAACCTCTACAATACTTGAACAACTATCAGATAAAATGCTTCAAATAATCAAGATATTCTTTCAACTAGAAGAGGCATAAATGGAAGCCCAGGTTGCACTCTTCACACAATCTTTGAGAATTCACCACAAAATATTGAAGTAAAGAACTCAATTAAACACAAAAATCCTTGATCAAACCATGCCTAAGGTACCCCCAAAGGCTTACAAGCAATATCTGTAGTCAAGGAAGGTAAAGTGATTTTAAATTTGTTTATCTCTTTATCAGATGAAGGCTCTTCTGAACATGAGATTGAAAATGCCACTAAACTATCAACAAGAAATGGATATTGTTTTTGATTTCTAAATACTTTCAATGCAATATTGCAACAAGAGAAATGGAAACTATTTACAGGCATTTAAAAAATGATAACAGACATCATATTGCCCAGAAAAACACAGATTAACTCAAGAGCTTGTTAGATTCATCAGCAGGGGAGATTTTCATGAACAATCTCAGAGTTGTGTGATGGCTATACACTTGTAACCAACTCACATACATGAAGATCCAACACAAAAGAAATTCTTCTTCTTCTTTGGTGGGTCTTTTTTAGAAAAATGAGCTTTCTCTCAGAATTTGCTTCATGATTTTCAAAATCCTGACACTCTTTACAATTTCTCCAAAATGCCTTATATATCTCTTATGCCACATTTGATCCTTCTTTCCCAAGAAAATAATATGCCAGGGATCAATTCTGTTACAACAATTCTTCATGATTCAATAAAAATGACATTTAACAAATTTGCAACGAGGTTTCCAGGTGTTTCTAAAATGATTAAATTATTACAAATATTCAGATCATTATCCATCTTGTAGGCACATTTTTCATCATTAAGGCATGTAAACACCTTTTCACTCATCATTTCACCTTTTCACCCTTTAAAATTACCTCTGCAACTTTTAATTTGACATTTCACATGTTTTCTCACAGCTGGGGAAAAAATTACTTCAAAAACATCTCAAATTAAAATATTGAGCCATGAAATTGATTCCAATGTTCCTAGAAGGCCAAAATGACACTGAAATCACCAAAAATTTGATGAAAAAAGATGCAAAATTGATTCCAAGCTTCCTGGAGCAAAAATGGTGGCCAAAAATGAAATGCATAACTGCCCTTGATCTGCTATCCATCCTTTAATCCTGGGCCCTCCACATGTCAAAAAACAGATTGGGACTTAGAAATTGGGATCATTTTTTACCTTTTCCACATTTTTTGGAAAAATGGAAAATTTTGAGTTTTTTCTCCACCCCTCCACCCATTGAAATTTGGAGCTGACACGTGGCAAATGGTGGGTCCCATTTTTTGACTTCAATTCTATGCATTTTGACCCCTTTTGGAAAAATTGGAAAATTTTCACTTTTTCCCCCACCGCACTCCGCGTTTGAATTTTGAAGCTGACACGTGTCGCTTCATCTATCGTCCCATTCGGATCACACCAATTCTTACATTTTAACTCCCTTTTTTGGAAAATTTTAAAATTTTCAATTTTCCTTCCCTGTCGGGCCTGCACCTCCGATTTCTGCCCTTGCCACGTGTCTGCTCGACTGATTCGCTAGTGGGCCAGTGCTTAAAATTTTTATTTTAAGCCTTCTTTTACCAAAAGGGAAAAATTTCCCTTCTTCCTCCACTGACCCGCTGACTCACCTTGTCTTCCTTTGACCCTTAAAATGGACACATGTCTCACCTGTGATTGGCCATGGGGCGGAGCCATTTTTCATTTTAACTCCCTTTTTTGCTAAGGGAAAGTTTTCAATTTTCCTTCCACCGCTATTGACCCGCTCTGCCTCTTTGCCACATGTCTGTTGCATTGATCTACCATGGGGCCCATGCTTAAATTTTTACCTTAACTCCTTTTGACCAAAAGGGAAAAAATTCCCATTTCCTTCCACTACCCACACTTCCCTCTGACTCTATTGGACACGTGTCCACCTGTGATTGGCCATGGGGCCACGCTCCAAACTTTTAATTTTAAGCCTTCTTTTTGTAAAAGGAAAACAATTCCCTTTTTTCTCCACTGGCCCACTGACCCACTCAAAATTGATGCCACGTGTGTTCCTCTGATTGGATTGGGGGAAAAAATGATTTTGAAACTTTAGAAAAATAGAGCTAAAAAACTCTAAGTCCCCCATCGGTCCGCTCCTCTCTTTTTGATCTTTTAGGACACATGTCCACTCCCAATTAGCTGCGGGGCGCTTCAGACCATTTTATGACTTTAAAAATTTTACAAAATAAGGTCTAAAAACCTTAAGGGAATTTGACCACCTGCCATCCCCCTACCAATCAGAACATGTCACATAGGAAAATTTGGAAAAAATGGGTCCCTGGGCCCAAAAATTCCCCATTTGTCAAAAAAGGTGAAAAATGAAAAGTTACAACACTTCCGCACTTTTCCTCAGCCAATTAGAAGCTGCCACGTACCCTCTGACTTCTCAGTGATAATTTGATGGCTAAAATACGCCCATCTGACTGTAAAAAAACATAGAAATTTTCCAGTTGTGCCCAAATTTGATTTTTTCTTCGTGGGTGATGGATTTTTCACACAAAAGGATAAATGGAACAAGCTGTTAAACATTATACAACCATGGCCATGGGTTTTTTGAGGAAAGTAAGCACAAATCAATCAATTTTAACACTCCACGATTGGGAAAACACAGAAAAATGGCAGAGCCAGTGGATTTAAAAAATTTAGGGCACGTTCATAGCAAACTTGGAGATTTCTTTCAAATGGGGCAAGGAAAATGAGTTTGTGAGCATTTTGAAAGCACCTATCCTGGAGAAAAAAGTTTGCAGATCACCAAAATCGAAGAAAGACGTTACAGAGCATGCAAACCAAAGGAACATTTAGATCAAAACAACAGAGGACCAGAATGGGCACGAAAAAAAACTGATTTCAATTTTTGGATGAAGATTTTGATCAAATAAAACATTTAAATTAGTTTTTTAAATTAATTGATAAAGCAAGCACAAAACTGGATTAATTGGATTCAATTAAATTTCGGTATCCATAACCCACAATCAATTAGTGAATGCGATTTCAAAATTTGGAATCAATAATTCAGTTTGAGTGCATTATAAATTCAACTTGTGAATTATTTAAAATGATTTTTTATTAGAATCAGTAAATTCACTTAAGTTGGAAAAATCATATTAATTGATCATTTTGGAAGAGTTTAAAAATTGGGCTTCAAGACACCCAAAATTGGATAATTGAACTCATGATCAATGTCCAGTCTGTTAAAAAAAATAATCTGAAAATTTTCTAAGTACTTCAAAAACATTTAAAACCACTTTCAGATCAATTTTTGTATCAGAGCTAGTTTAGCTCTTTATTTTGCTTTAGTATTTTTGGGTTTAATTTTGGGTATTGCATTTTGGCTTGATCTTCTAGTTGTAGTGTGTAGGTTTTTGAGGTACAGGTGTGTAAGAAAACCATGGGAAAGTTATCAAACAAATAGAAACTTGAGGAACTTGAAGCATGTATTTAGCAGATACAGGGAGAAAATGCCTTCCTGAGATGTCAACTATTGACTCTAGAGAAGAAAATTGACACTTTGAAAAAAGAGCTAGAATCTACAGATGAGATCTTGATGGTGTTGAAAATTAATGCACCTAAAAAGGTAGTTGTTACTATTGACGCATCCACTATGTAATATGAGTGCACAGTAAGTATAACAACATCTAATTCCTCTTCCCAAGCTAATTTGGATTCTACTGTAGTGCTAGGTGGATTTGAAAATCACACTAAAGGTATCAGATATAAGATTTTAAATAGCATGGGTTTTAATGGAATTAACCTTGGTAAGAATAATCAAGGTATAATTAATTATATCTTTGATGAGGAAAGACCTAGTAATGCAAGACTAGGATATGCTAGTGCAGGGGAAATGATTATTGGAGAGAGTTCCAAGTCAGTTGAAAGAAGACAAGCTTCTGACATCCAAGTGTCTTCCCCACTAGATTCAGGTGATTCATCCTCAACATGAGGATCTGGTAAGAATTCACCACAGAGAGTTATATAAATCCCTCCACCTTTGGTTTACCATAATCATAAAGGAAACGGTAAACAACTTAATCCATTATCTACACTAGAAATGTTTGGCTATAATATGGAAGCAATTTTGCACAGTTATCCAGGCACATTATGTGGTTTGTCTAATCACTGTGTAGCCAAGTGTAGGAAGTATAACTTTATATTAGAACAGTTTTAGAAAATTCATTCTCCTAAACCTAGCTCGACTAATACTAGTCAAGCTAAGGTTCTTAAAAATGGGTATCCTAAAAAAGTGAATTATAGATTTTTTGGTCAATGTAAAAATTTAGGTCATGTAATTAACAAATGTTGGCAACTACATCCTGAACAAAAAATTAAATTTATTAAAAAGGATAACAGTTTAAAACCAACAATTATGACCCCTTCAGTGGAACAGGTAAAAACTAAGTTGAAACCACCACCTAAATGGGAAAATGTGTTGAAAAAGGTGGGAAACTAATTTATCAGTTTTATGTTTGCATAGTTTCTTTTTTGAATGGTATGAAAGCTAACCAGGAAGCTTTGGAAATTCTGTTGATTGTGAAAATGATATGTTTCGAAAAAATTTATCTTCTTTCGTGTTGGTGAAGTATCCTGAAGAGTAAATAATTAGTTGACAAGTTTAAAATACTTGATGTTAATGTTTTTATGGTTTACAAAATTCATGTTTCAACAATATATATAGTTTCAGTGGGCATGATCTATGGTCGGATGTATATTTTTAGAAGTTTTATTGAGTATGTTGTTATAGTGCTAGTTATCTCATGTATGCATTGTCTGTGAGTGTAAAACTTATACAAACTTTGTGTTTACTATGCATGATATTTGCATGCTTTTAAGTCTTGTTGATAGGATTAAATATTTATAACTATCATGTATAATTGGAAATATTATGTACACATTTTTCACTAACAAGTTGTGAATGCATGTTTTAATTTTTCATTGTTGAGAGTGGTAAGTGTAGGATCAATATGTACAAACGAATATGGTAGTTGTAGTGTCATATCAATTACAGTTTAGGCCATTGGGTTATGTTACTTTTATTGGCATTTGGATTTTACAAATTTTTGAAAAAAAAGTATCATGCTATAAACTGGATTCTGTGTTTGTGATATGCAAAGAATGTGTGTACAGTTCAATTGGGTAAAGTTTGCATTTTCAGGTAAAAATAGTCTTACTGGGAAGGTGTGATCTAGAGGATTTTTCACTATGGAGATCTTCTTGACCATACTGAAGGGATTCTCGATACCTTTCCGATAGTATGTTGAGCTTCATAAACAAAGTCCGTATGCATATTCTATCACCGGTCAAAGTTAAGGTCTTATATGGGTCAACTCTATTTAACATGTTAACTAGTGGACCTATGGCAAGGTGACACGTGGTATTTGGAAAAAAGGAAAAAAGAGGTTCATTAGTTTTGTTTTGCAACCTCTTGTCTTCCGTCAGGTGTAAGAGTTTGTTCTGGCAGCAATAGGATCAACTTTTTTAATGGAGGGGAGCCCGGCCTCCCTGAGAGCTATATTCTTGTTTTCCGACATGGCGGGCTTTCAAACCACCATGCAGATGTCAATTTTGCATTACAAGCTCGATATTATGTTTCGAGTTCTATTTTTGCACTATGAGTTGATCTAGGCATTAGAGGTCTATAATTAGTTCGACGAGCTATTTTGCTAGCTCGGTGGGGTGATGCACTCCCCACCGAGTTGATCATTTTTTCCACATTTGCTTAGGATCAAGCCTATATATTTCCACATCGGTCAACATTTGTTCACCCTATTGTCTTATTAGTCAGAGAATTCACCGTTCAATTTTTAATTCCTTAGCCTTATCTATTCACAAGTCAATGGCTACATGCTTTGGCAGACAACGAATCAATTAGCTAGCCCAATATATTGGGGATTTCAACAATGCAACGACCCGCATATTGGGTGGATAAACCAACGGATCGGCCCCAAAGGACGCTTAGAATAATGCAAAATGAGTTTTTTAAACCTTACACTTGAGGGAAAAATTACACATGTGGTTGTAGCCACAAACTAAAATCTCCACCACTTTACATTTAAAATCCAAATTTAGCTTTATTTTGTTGAATGTGGGATATCATACCCACAAGGATAAGAGTGACCTGACCAAAATTGTAGCTGGCTGACTCGAACCACTAACCTCCTCTCTATACACAAGGCACCCAACCATCTCACCACCTAGCTCATTGGTTATAAGAGATGAGCTCGACTATATAAAAAGAGCTCAAGTGCAAGGTTTGTAGAGTAACAACCAGGGTAGTTTGGAGAAAAGCTATACTTTGAGGCAACTAGGGTAATTTTTAGGACTCGGTGTATAATGATAGAATACTCAGGATTTTATAAGCTTTCCATAAATATAACTTTTGTTTCATTTAGTGTTTTATATTTTCTTGTGTAGGCATTGTTCCATTGTAGTTGCATAGAATAGTCACGAGGAACGAGAAGAGATCTAAATTTTCGAAGCACTTCTGGTCTGATCCAGTCCATGGAGTAAAAAGTGGATTTATTCAAAATTTCATAAGATTTCTAAAAATGTAAACCCTTTTTCATGTATGTGTTTTACATTTCAAGTTGTAGACACGTTTCAGACGTATTTGCACAGGAAAGAAACAAGATATGCATTGTAGGAGCCAAGGATTGGACTTGGGATAATTTCTATTATTTTTTAGAGTTCCTCAGGATATTGATTAGCTGATTTACAGGTATAAATATATATTAGTTAATATTGAAGGGTTTATTGTACTTCATTTAACATTGAATAGATCGATTCTCTTTTGTAAAATCTAGAGATGTAGGCTTCAAGTGAATTCCGTTATCAATCTTGTTTGTGTTGTGGATTTGATTTCAGTTTTTGGATGAATCTTTTTATCACATAAAACATTTAAATTAGTTTGTTTGATTAATTGATAAAGAAAGCACAAAATTGGATTAATTGGATTGAATTAAATTTCAGTATCCATAACCCAAAATCAATTAGTGAATGCAGTTTCAAAAATTGGAATCAATAATTTAGTTTAAATGCATTATAAATTCAACTTGTGAATTATTTAAAATGATTTTGTATTAGAATCAATACATTCACTTAAGTTTGATAAAATAAGATTAATTGATCATTTTGGAAGAGTTAAAAAATTGGGCTTCAAGACACCCAAAATTGGATAATTGAACTCATGATCAATGTTGAGGTTGTTAAAATTGTTCATCTGAAAATTTTCTAAGTACTTCAAAAAAAATTAATACCATTTTCAAATCAGTGACTTATCCCGAATAAGGGTAAAATGGAAAAATTATTAATGAACTTAAATAAGTTCCCACACACAAAATTTAAACCAAAAAAAAATCTACGAAATTTTAGACTCCCTTCCGACATCTTAGTTGGTTGTTTCGGCATATGAATTGGGGCATTACAGCTTGGAGAGTTGAGATATTCTTGGAACCATCACTTTGGATTTGTCACTTTCTTCTTGCAGGTCTATAGGTGGTCTTGAAGTTATTCTATTTCATTTGTTGTCTCTGATCCTCCATCATAGTCCCTTCCCCATCCATCTATCTTGGCAAATTTACAGTCCTATCCTGATCACCATTGACATGCTCAATATATTTCATAAAATTTTACCTCCTCTACACCCATCCTATCTCCCAACCATCCTGATTCCAAATCAAAAACCCCAAACCAGATTTTAGCTCATTTTTTTATATCATCCAATCATTTTTTTAGTAGTCACCATCGACCGTACCAGCTAGTCTTAGATATTTGTCGACCCACACAAGCTTGGTTTTCATTTATCATCATTTATCTTTATCAAATCCATATTTTAGCTTCATTAACATCCCTGATATCTATCTTACATTTTCATCGACATCCTTCATTGAATATTTTTAATCCATCCTTATTATCAAAGAGAGTTGACATCCATTCGAGGAGGTTATCATTTTGTTGGGACTGACCTTGTCAAGCAACAAACTATATTGTTTACTAATTTTTTTGTTTTTAGTTATTCTTAGTTATGCAAGTCGCAAAGGTAGCAGTGGAGAGGTTATTTTGTGTTTGTGCCTTCATCATTGTCATCATCATCGTCATCCATAGAAATGAATGGAATGCAAGGAACCCCAGATGGGTCCCACCGGGCGTGTCAAAATGTTTCGCCTAATTCTTAGATCATTTCTTTGAAGTGTTGACGAAACAAATAGGGCAACGGGCATAGGAGGAATACCTGTTCAAATGTTTGTTGATGGGTTGTTACGCGCGTATGACTTCCGAATCCATAGTTGATTATGAGAGATTCCTTTTAGCTAGGAGGAACTACCTTTAATGCAAAGTAAGGCCACCAGAAGGAATTAAACAATATCGGTAGTGAACTACCTAGCATATGCTAGATCCGGGCAGTGTGATACTTCATAGATGGCTATCAGTCCACTATTTTAAAAAATTTAATGTTGTAAACAAAGTAAATCCTATTGTAATTTGAAATGATTTAGGTATCTCACTTAAAACACAATAAGAAATAGATCTAATATAATAGGCTAAGCTAGAATAGAATCCAAAGGTCAAATGATTGGTTCTGGTTTCTGCAAGTTTGACAAAGGTCTCAGGTAGATCATAGGTGGATGAGGGTGAGATGAAATTTGGTGGGTAGGTCTCTGTTATAGGCTGTATGGGAAAATACAGAGACTGATGGTGGTTAAGGGTAACCGACGGTGGTAAGGTGTAACCGGTGCAAGTTATTGTGGAAATATGGAAATGCCACAGAACAAGCTTTGGGTCTCCTTTGTGATTGCACAAAGGACTTTGGTTGGTCAGGATGAGGTATTGGGTGACTGGGGTAGTATTTGGTGAGGTTTTAATGGGTATATGGAGGTGGAAATGTTAGAGAAGGTCAATAGGTGGCTAGATAAACAATAGATGATAAAATGAAATAAACTAGAAAAGTATGACGTTATAGTTACTTGGATTCTAGACCTGAATGCCTGTGAGTGAGGGATGGAGGTGCTGATGAGGGGTTTGAAGGCTACAAGTGATCACCAACTGAAGGAAAACTTTTGCATGGGTAGCTTGTACATTCCTCTTTTCCTGGTTAGATCAGATCATGGCTAGAATGGTTGTACAGGAAAAGATGCTTGATCTCCTTCCTTACATGTGGATTCTCACTGGAATTCACTCTTTGAAGATGTGTTATCTCTCTGAGATGTTTTTTTTCTCGCCAACCTTCTAATTTTTTCTTCCAACCATGAGAATACGGTTGTTTTGGGGTTAAAAGGGTAACCGACAGTGGTTCCGACTTAACTAGCGATGGTTAGGGGTAACCAGTGTCGGTCAAGATGAGATTTCCTAGGTTTACTAAACTAGGGAGATCCTCTTGATTTCCTCAGATCTCGTGTCGTTAACCCACAGATTAGATTAGGAGCTTCTTGTGAGCATGCGGGAATGTGGTTAGAGGGAATGTAGGCATTCATTTTTAGGGTTTGGGTAAGTCTTAGTTAGTTATGGTAACTTACTAAGAATAGGTCTTAGGTTGAGTTGGCTTGGTGAAGTGTCTAAGTGAATTGTATGTGTAGATATTATTTAAAATAAGATATTTAAATAATAGATATAGTGAGGATAATGAATTAATTCAATTAAAGTAATTAATTTAATATTAGTGGGGTGAAGGGGGCCATGGATAAGTGAATGTGATGAAGGGTGTTTATTCATCGAGTGACCAAAGGGGAATGTGACCTAATTTTACTGTCTACATTTTGCACCTTTTTGTTGCGTATCTTGTATTGGTAATCGACGCTAACAAAAATAAGATGTGGTTTCCCCATGTGTGGGTGAAGGTGATCCCCCTCAAACCAGGAACGGACGAGGCTGAAGGTAGAATCAGTTAGTGGTTTGATAAAAGGTAAATGGGAGGAAAAGGTAGGTGGGCATAGGGGAGAAAGGGTTAAAGGTTTACTCGAGCAATCTAGGTAATGGGTCTAGGTCAAAGGTAGCAATAGTCAAACGCACACACATGAATAAACTATAGCACGTTATTGGGTTGAAGAGCAAGCAAACTCTACATCGTCTAAGGTCGATAGGTTTATCCAAACAAGGTTGAAGTGCATCCGCTATCCAAGGTATACGATATGGTTAGAAAACAAAATGTAGGTTAGGTGCAGGAACATGTAGGTATGTTCTGGGACACCAAAGGTAGGTTCAAGATAAATGGTCATGAAAATAGGCTAGGTAAGGTCATTAGGTCAACAACACAATTAACAATGCCACAAGGTATAGTGAACACATGAGGTCAAAGGTCACTAGCGATGGTCCAGGTCCAAATAGCTAGGTCATGGCATAGGTAAAGCCAAGGTAGGGGTAAAATAATGAGTCCCCAAAGGAGGACAAAGGGAGGTAGGAAATGATGAGGTCAGGAAAGGTAAGGTAAATGGGTTGGGTAAAGGTGGGGTTAGGTAAAGGATCAGGGTGAAGGGTGGGGTAAAAGGGAAAAAGGGAAGGAAATGTGCAGGTGAGGGTGATCAATGCCAGTAATGGATAACCGATGTCGTTATAGGGCAACTGATGATGGTTAGGTAGGGCATGTAACTGATGTTGGTCAAGGGTAAATGACCTCGATTAGGTCAGGTTGGTTATAAAAACAAAAAATCCATATTTTTTTTATTATTCATTTGTTATTTTTGAAGTGATAAAATGACAAAAAAAGAGAGAAAAGAGAGAAAAGTGTCTGAAGGAAATGGGAAAGTGAGATGGTAGTGTGATTTGATGAGGGTTTGGTTGGTGAGTAGCGGGTCCATGGGATTAGGGTGAGAGATTTGATTGATTGGAGCTTGCGGGTAGCTAGTCGGTGATGGTGGACACTGGAGAGGGATCGGGCAGGCCACGGGTAAAGCATTCAAACGTTCCATTGAGATGGTGGTAGCACGACAAGGTAAGCACCCTACGCTACATTGTTGTGTGGATAGATTAGAGGTTGGTATATAAAAATGTTGGTTTGTTAGTTTTTTGTTTTTTGTGGATGGGAAAGAATTAAATTTGGGTATGGGGGGGTAACGGGAAAAAAGAGGAAGGGGGAGGGTAGTAAATTATATAGGCGGGGTGGGTAGAGGTCTAGGGGTAGTTTAGGTCATTGTAGGTGGGGTAAAGGGGGCAAGGGGGAGGGTTTTAGAAAAAGGGGGGTTTTGGGAAGATGTGGGTTTTTCCGTGACAGTGACTAGCGTTGGTCAAGTGTGGCCGGCGTTGATTGGGTGAAACCGGTATCAGTCACTAAATAGGTGACTGATGTTGGTTAAGGTGTAACTGTGGTTGGTAAGGGTGAATCGGTATCGGTCACCAAGCAGGCGACCAATGCCAATTTAAGGGTGACCGGAATTGGTTAGGATGAATCAGTATCAGTCAAGCTTTGAGGGACAAGGGTGCAAAAGTGATTTGGGCTAGGTAGTTGAGATGGGTTGGGTGAAAATAGGGTGGAGGGTAATGATAATTGGTGGATATGGTCATGGTAAATGTGGATTAATGTCGTGCTTGGATTAGATGCAGGGGCAAGCCCCAGTTACATATGCGGGACAGGGTTCCGCCTCTACTGGTGACATTGTGCAGCACAGTAGCAATCCCTGTTAGAGCTGCAGCATGTTGAGGTAGCGGAATTGAGTGGGGTTCATCACTACAAACATGTTCTTTAGCAGCCCAACTTGATGGTCGTGCTCATCAATAGATGGGATCCCACGACCAACATGTTCCACCTACCGATGGGTGAGATGACTATCACCCTGGAGGACATGTTCCTGATTTTTCGGTTACCCATATTGGGTTCCCAGGTTTACTCTATCTCCTTCGAGGCCTCAGAGAAGCTGATTGGGAAATTTTTTGGTGAGGGTGCGGCTGATTTGAGATTCCATAGCGCTAGTTTTAGCTATGGAGAGATGTACTTAGCCTATCCAGATGAGACGAGGCTAGTGGTTCTATTGATGGAGACAATGTGTTGCTATACACTACTAGATGCAGAGGGTGGACACTTTCCCCAATCACTGATGAAGGTACTCCACAATATGAGGGTGCATGAGACATACTTTACCTGAGCACCAGCATTATTGGTAAGCTATACAGAGAGTTGTGGGCATATGGGCGGTTGCGCAGGTTTAGCCTGTGCTGTACATTTATACTACACTATTGGGAATATGAGAACATAGTGTGAGTGTGACCTATAGGGATGCTCCAAGCATATGCATTCCCACCTATATTTGTGTGGGTGGGATATAGGAGATGGGTGTTGGTGATAGGAGAGCATAGATCAGATAGGCTGACACATGATGTGGCCCATTTTCAACAATTACTGGAGGGATTGTCTAAAGTGGACATTATATGGAGGCCATATGTGGGATTCCCCTTGTATAGGAATATGCATGAGGAGCTAGTTGAGCTCCAGCTAGAGAGGTGGATACAGGGTCATCGTGCCAGGGAGGATGAGATGATCCTGGTAGACAGAGTCTGGTGGCAGTTTGGGCTCCTACAGGACATTCCTCCACCCTTTCCATAGTATCAGAGAGATGACATGGAGAGGCCCTTACCTTTACCACAGCCTATAGTGCCCACAGGGGAGGAGGAGTAGCCATTGGATCAGCGGATACATGACGCCAGATGTACAGACAGGTATAGGAAGTGGTGGGTGGCTCAGTTACGAGCCATACCACCCAGACCAGGGTAGCCAGACCTAGCTACCATTACAGTCTAGAGAGATGCCCTACAAGGGTAGGTGGTTACACTGATTTACCCTTGTTAGGTATACTACAGACATAGCTTGAGGGTTCGGAGGTAGAGGTAGCAGAGCTACACGTACAGGTGGCCAATTTCCAAGGCCCAGATGGACTAATGGGAGGAGATGGAGGAGATGGAGATGGTCAGGAGGGGTATGGTTAGGTGGCAGCCTTACAGGCTCAAGTGGCAAGTTTATAGGGCTAGTTGGCCATAGCCCAAGCACAGATTGGGGCCTTACAAACCCATATATAGGCACAGGGGCAGGGGGCACCACCACAAGCATTAGGAGTAGGTCCCAGTTCACATGTAAGCATAGGGCAAGGTTGCTGCAAGGCAGGTATAGGGGCCAAGACCTATGGGACCACCACAGACCGTGCATGTATCCAGGTTACGGGATGCCCTAGGTGAGGCGAGATACTATCAGGACCAACTTATGGTGGCCAGGATAGATTTCATATCCTATGCCGAGTACAGGGGCACAACAGGCATCCAGTGAGAGGATGAGATCCCGCACTCATAGTGTGGAGAGCACAGGAGGTCAGCGAGCTCTGAGGCCTGATCAGGGAGAGGCCACCAGCGCATGGTGACCAGCTCTAGGTGAGGTGCCAGAAAGGACACAAGGAGGGCTGAGGGTACAGGTGACATAGAGATGGAGGACATCCACTGAGATGCCTGATATGTGGTCACCTGGTTTTTGATGTATACTAGTTATTATTTTATTGATACATATACTGGCCTGCGTGTTGAAGACAGTGAGGATGTATGAATGATTTGTATATTTTGAGCATATACCAGCCTATGTGCCAAATAGATTTTGTATTGATTTATTCTCTTTTTGTATCTATGAGACCCAGCTTGCGTGCTGATGACATTTTGTATTGTATATCGGCCTGCGTGCCCACATTTTGAGATGATGGACATGATGAGATAGGCATGTATATTGAGATACACATTTATTGATTTATATGATGAGATACATGGTATTTTGTGATTTTTTGATGTGTTTATGAGATATTGGTTTATGGCTTATGGTAGATGAGATATGGATTTGTTGTATTGATATGGATGGAAATTAGGTGAGTTAGTCATGATGGAGTTAGATCAGTTTTAGGCATAGATTGAGTCAGGTTGGTTAGGTATGGATTGAGTCAGATTGGTTAGGCATGGTTGAGTTAGATTGGTTAGGCATGGATTGAGAGTAGGCATGGAGGTTAGGTTGGTTAGGCATGGATCGAGTCAGGTTGGTAGGCATGGTTGAGTTAGGTTTGGTTAGGCATGGATTGAGTCAAGTTATTGGCATGGATGAGTTAGATTGGTTAGGCATGGATCGATTCAGGTTGGTTAGGCATGATTAAGTTAGGTTTTTCTAGGAATGGATTGAGTCAATTTATAGGCATGGATGAGTTAGGTTGGTTAGGCATGGACCAATTCAGGTTGGTAGGCATGGTTAGGTTAGGTTTGGTTAGGCATGGATGAGTTAGGTTGGTAGGCATGGTTGTGTTGAAAGTAGGTGAAGTTGTGATTCATTTTTTTGCAATGAGTGATACTATGGATTCATATGTGAGATGTGTGGTATAATCTATGCATAGTGATGATAGAGAAATGGTAGGTGTAATAAATGTATAAAATATGAAGCAACTTGTTATGTATGTGGCTTAATTTCCAATTTTGTATATAAAAGGGAAACTAAGTGAGATGTGGTGTAAATGGTGGGGAACATGGAAGATGAATTGTTTAGGGTAGAGAATGGCTGAGCTAACCTCCAAGGGCCCCATGCCCTCAGAGTGCTGCCTACATAGTCCCGATGAAAAAGGGACCTTAGGCCGATGTAGTTCTCCCATAAGTTAGGGAAGAAAATGAGGTGTGAAATGAGTTAGTAGGTTTTTGGGCATGTTGTGGGTTTAGGTTTGTTAGGTGTGGGTGGATTATAGGTAAAATGATGTAGGTGGGGGCAATTGTGGTGAAAGAAGAAGATTACCCCAAAAGTAAATGTCAAGGACCAAGTCCTATATAAGGTAATCAAAACGATAAACAAAGATGGTTAAAAGATAAGAGGGGGAAATAAAGCCACCTGATTGGGTGGGATAATATCGAGTAGATCATACCTGGGAGGAGGTGATGAACATAAGACCCTAAAGACATTGTCCATGATTGACTGTTCTATGATGAAAAGTAGTCACAGGATCACCAAATGTCTAAATTTTAAGATGTCCCTTGAGGCAATGAGGAAATGAGAGTGGGAATGGTAAGAAGGGTGAAAGGTAGTTAATTTTATATGGTATAAGTAACAGGCCCTTCAGGAAAGAGGTCCTAGGTCACAATGGGCAAGTCCATGACTAATTTTTTTTTTGTTTTGATAGACTGATCGATGCGGGAAGTCTATATGGGATAAATAAAATTGAACTCCTTGAAGTCTTCATGAATCTGATCGATGCGGGAAGCTTCGGTCGCTCTCTCTCTTTTTTTTAAGAGCTTTACATAGCTTTCCTTCGAGGGAGCAGTCTATTTATAGCAACAATTGGTCAAGAGGAAGATGTCCTTTTGAGGGAGTCATCTTTTTATTAGAAGTTTGACTCAAGGAGTTTGGTCCCATGTGAGGTCTTTGTAGTCATAGACAAGACCAAGGTGAAGGATAGGACTCTTGTTCAAAAGGTAAGGTGAAACGACCATGGGATCTCATCTAAGGGTAGATGAAAAGTATCCATGAGAATCATGCTTTTTGCAGCGTCGTGATACAAAAATTCAAGAGAAGATAACAAGTGACAGGTACTCACATGATTCTTGTTTAATCGTTAGGTGAATGTATGGAGTGGGTAGCACTCAAGGGATGAGCCTGGAAAGAGACAAAGGGTGAGGTAGGATGACGAGTCAATAATAGAATGGTCAAAGATGTAAGGTGTTAAGGGGCTTAGGTTTGGGTTTACCATCAAGAGAAGATAAACAATAAGCACCTGATCCATAGGTATGAGTCACGATGTATGGTCCAAGCCAATTAGGAGAAAATTTTCCCCGTTTACTTTTTTCTGCTTTGGTTACGTGTTGATTTTCTTTCAGGACAAGGTCACCGACTTGGAAGGTTCATTCATGAACATGTTTTTCATAGGCACGTTTGATACATTGTTGGTAAACTTGAAGGTGATCCAGAGCGTTAAGATGATGTTCGTCTAATAACTCTAGCTGTGCTAAACAGTCCTGACGAAAGTCATCATCAGTGAGCATGTCATGGAGAGAAATGCAGAGTGAGGGGATTTAGACTTCGAGAGGCAGAACAACCTCTGTACCATAGACCAGAGAAAATGGTGTGGCCGCAGTGGAAGTGTGAATACTAGTGCGGTATGCCCACAGGGAAAAAGGAATGTGCGTATGCCAATCCTTCCCAGTATCATCAACCACTTTCATGAGAATTTTATTTGAGGGTTTTGTTAGTGTATTTGGCTTGGCCATTGGTTTGTGGGTAATAAGGTGATGAGAAACTAAGCTGAATATCAAAGGCGTCGCAAAGTTTTTGCAATGTTTTGTTTTTGAATTGTTTTCCATTGTCAGTGATGAGGCAATGAGGAACACCAAAGTGAAAAATGATGTGGTGATTAATGAACTCACATAATTTCTCGACTTTCATGGAGATGAGTGGTATGGCTTCCACCCATTTTTGTGTAGTATTCGGTAGCAGTGATGATCCATTGATGGCAGTTGGGAAGAATGAGGATTGATTTCTCCGACAAGATCCAAACCCCATTGAGAGAAGGGCCAAAGGTCGCAAGCGACCTGTAAGGCTATGACTGGGTGTATGATGAAGATTGGAAGTGTTGTTGGCATTTTACACAATGTTTGACATAGTCACAATAATCATGGTTAAGGGTCAGCTAGTAATAGCCTAGGTGAAGAATACGCTTAGCAACAGCAAGGCCACTAAAGTGACCTCCACATATGCCATCATGAACCTCCTTAATGGTATAAGGAATTTCAAAACTTGTGAGGCATCGTAAGGGAATACCATCAAAGCTATGTTTATAGAGGATTCCCCCCAGAATGATGAAATGAGAGACCTTTTTAAGGAAGGATCGTATTTTGTTACAGGTGAGATTAGGAGGTAAGATGGAGAGAGAAAGGTAGTCGGAGTATTGTTTATACCAAAGGTCACTCAGGTCAGGGGGTAGCGGTTCCGATCGAGTAAACATCATGAGGTAAATAAGAAGGTGATTGGATTCATTATACGGTGACAAAGATTTTAGAATCAGGTAGGTGAAGTGGGTATTTGGGAAGCTAAGCAGGCCATGGTATCTGCAAATTTGTTCGGTTGAACGTGGGATGGTTTGAAGAGGTGGTAATGATCAAAGGTGGTCAAAAGTATGTCTACATGATGTTTATACTTTTGAAGTATCTCATTATGACATTGGTACATACCATTGACTTGGTTCACAAGACCAATTGAGAATCACCAAAGATGTTGATTGATTTGACATCTAGGGCATAGGCGGCTCGGAGACCTAGTACGAGTGCTTCGTATTCAGAAATATTGTTGGTGCATTCAAAATCTAGTTTGAAAGACAAAGGCATGGGTTCTCCATTAAGAGGAATGAGGATAATACCAGCTCCACCCCCACGCTGACACTTACAACCATCAAAGAAGAGTGTTCGTTGGTAAGGGGGTTCGTCCAGGCAAAAGAGGTAGCAATTGACTCATCTAGAAAGTCAAAATTAGAGGGTTGATCCCCAGAAATAGGTGCAGTCAGCCAGTTGGTTCGGTGATAGCTTGGCCCTTGATGGACTTTTGATGAATGAATTCAAGGTCAAGATCAGCAAAAAGTATAAGCCATCGTGCGGCATGCTGATTTTGATAAGGTTTAGCGTACATGAAGTGTAAGGGGTCGATGTTGGTCACAACATAGGTTTTGTGGTTGAGTAGGTAATGACGGAGTTTGGTGGCAACAAAAACTAAGGCTAAGTAAAGTTTTTTGGGATGGGTGTATCGGGTTTCATATTCCAAAAGAGTACGGCTTATGTAATAAACCTACCTGCTCCCTATGTTGTTCATCGCGATGAGCGAGCATGGCTTCTAAGGAATGATCAGTAACGGATATGTATATGTAGAAAGGTTGATCATCTTTAGGTGGGATGAGTACAGGTGGTTAGAGAAGGTATTTTTTTAAGGCCTCAAAGCTTTGTGATAGTCATCATCCCCATTTAAAGGAGACATCCTTCTTGAGTAGATGATGAAATGGTTGACACCGATCAGATAATTGTGAAATGAAACGGCGAATGGACTGCAATTTACCTTGCAGACTACGAAGTTGTCAAATGTTAGTAGGTGGAGGAATTTTGAGAATGGCCTTAAATTTAGCAGGGTTAACTTCTATACCACGAAGGGAAATGATAAATCCCAGGAGCTTTCCTGAAAGAACCGCAAAGATGCACTTCTTAGGATGAAGGTGGACGTAATATTTAATGAGGTAGTCAAAGATGGTTTTAAGGATGGCAAGGTGCTCAGAGCGACATTTAGATTTGGACAAGAGATCATCCACGTAATCTTCCAATATGTGATGCATGATATCATGGAAGATGTAAGTCATAGCCCACTGATATGTGGCACCAACATTTTTAAGGCCAAAAGGCATGACTCGATAGTAGAAGGTCCCCCAAGGGGTGATGAATGAGGTCTTGTGTTGATCTTCTGGGGCAAGAAAAAATTGGTTATAACCCGAGAAGCCATCCATGAGTGATAGCATCTCGTGACCAGCGGTGAGGTCAACCAGTTGATCAATACCGGGTAAGGGAAAGTCATCTTTTGGGTAGGCTGAGGTTGAGGTCACGGAAGTCCATGCCAAATGCGGAGTCCCCCCTGTCACTTTAGTGACAGGGATAATGTTAGAAATCCAACGAGGATAATCAATGGGTAAGATTAAGGAAACTGAAATAAAGGCGTTGAAGTTCTTCTTTGACGAGAAGAGAAAATGCGAGGGTGCATTTTCCTCGACTTTTGTTTGATGTGTTTGGCATCGGAACAGTTACAATATTGTGGACCACTATGGTGGGGTCAATATCTGGGCATGTCTGCATAAGACCAAGTGAAATCATGGTTATGATCTCTGAGAAAATAAGTGATGGCTTCCTGTTCAGCAGCATCTAAAGATTGTTTGATCTTTAGGATGTGCGGGTCGTCCTGAGTATGAATGTTGATCTCGATAGTCGATTCATTCAACATGGTTTGTGTCTCAGAGGGTAACGACTGATGAATATATGAGTCTTTTGCACCAAGGTAGGTGAGTAATGGATTCATCATCCTGACATTGAACGATGTTAATTATAGGTGTGTCGTCATCGATCATTTTAGGATACAGGAAGGGAAGAGTGGAAGGGGCCTCACCCTCACATTGATAAGTCAGAGGCCCCAAGGAAATGGTGTTTATGGAAAAAAAAAATTAGGAGGGATAGATTCAGGATCCATCGACTATGTCGGTGAGGATGGTGATGAAGGTGGAGCAGGATGAAGAAGGTGGAGAAGAGCTAGTGTCCTTAATGAGTTCAATGTGGGCCTGTTTGGTAGGTGGTTTGGGGAAGCCGATAGCACTACGATAGTAATGTTTACAGGTGGTACATGGAATAACGGTATGGAAGCCTTGGTCGTAAAATCCAATAACAAAATCCTTCCATGCACATCGGTACAGGAAGGTGTGGGAAAAATAGTGATTTTTTAGTGATTGGAAGTCAGCAGAAAATGGGCGGGTTTGAGATGGTGGTTCAGGTGTGTATGTGGTAGTATCAAGTCCCCCATAGGTGAGACTAGTATGAAGGAGAGTGAGGACCATAAAGGAAACATTCTCTTATACGGTGATCGTAGTGAGGGTGTTGGTGAAGGCTTCCATACTCTTGTAGAGTAAGAAATGTGTTGACACTATATAGGCGGTACTCCCCTAGAGTGATGCGTTGAAAAACACCTTCCAAGGGATCAACGGTTGGTATGTAGGTAGCAGGTATGGATAATGTGTTGGAGGTCGATGCGGAGGTGGAGTTAATGGAATGGGAAGTTGATGGGTCAACCGTGGAGGTTATGGCAGCGGTAGGAATGGAGGAGGTATGTGCGGTAGAAGCAGTGGCTGTACTAGTAGGTGGAGGTGTAGGTGAAGCGGTAGTGGTCATGGAGGTAGACAACTTGATAGGTATGAGCACATCATTGGGTCGGTAAAGCATGTTGCATGTTTTGAAAGGTGATGGGTCAGCTGGAATGGTATAAGTGTGTCCTTCATGTTCAAACTTTACACAACGATGCAAAGTGGAAGGAACATAACCCATGACATGGATCCAAGGTCTACCAAGCAACAAGTTATATTGGAATTCCCCCTCCAAAACGTAAAAAAATTCTGGAACAGTGTGAGGACCCACGGTAATGTGGAGGATGACAGTGCCTAGTGTAGAGGTGATAGCATCATTGAATGAATGTAACATGACCAGATTTTTATGCATGCAATTGTCAGGTATGCGCATTTGAGTGAATGCATGGGATGAAATGATGTTAATGCTAGTGCCCCCATCAATCATCACACGGTGTACCCATATGTCGTCGATGTGGACAGAGATGAAGAGGGCTGGGTCCAGGTCATCATTTTGGTGTGGCATGATCTCTTCCTCTGAGAAGCTAAGGGAGGCCACTTGGTGAACAAGGTGGGGTGAAGATGAAGATGGTAATTTGGTGAGAGAGGCTACATGATGGGGTGTGATAATGGAGGCTATGGGGTGTAGGGTCATTGGGTAAAACCTCAATAGATTGAAGAACCTCCATGAGAGCTTGACGATGGGATTCTGAGGTTTGAATGAGGTCATATAAGGACATTTTGAGGGGAGACTGGTGTAATTGTTTGAGCATGGTGCGATGTTTGACGCCATTAGAAATGGGGTACGTTGGGGCCGCGGATAGGTTATTTTAGGTATGGGTGCAGATGGTATGTTGGGTATAAGATTGGGTTAGGTGGGTCAGTTGCCTTTTCTTTTCCCTTTGATGCACGTGTAGTGACGATGTATCATGTTGATTTGAGGGGACTTGGCAAATGGAGAAGGTGTAGGATGAGTGGTATAATGACATGAAAGGGAAAAAACCTACTGGAGGAGAAAAACCTTGTGAGGTGAGTTGGGCACATGATGCAAACATTGGGGTGGTGGCGTGGCAAGTTCTCTTATGCGAACCATGTTAATTTTGAATCTTGGAGGTGGCTGTAGGAGCTGTGAGGGTGGAGGTTGTGGTTGTTGAGTGGGAAGTGTGGGAAATGGGTGTCGGTGAAGCAAGATCCTCGTCGAGAAGGTCGTCGTCATCAAAGTTGGTTTCTAGTGGCCAAAATTGTATAAGGAAAGTTTTCAATACCTTGCAGTTCTCCACATCATACTTTGGCACACGATGGTATGCACAAATTTTAGTATCGTCAAACCCTTTTGGCTTGGGTTTGAGGGGGTCATAAGGTCTGAGTGGTGGTAATGTGATGACAGAAGTCTCAAGGAGGTTGGTTAAAATTTTGGCATAAGACCCTGCTAGTGGATCACAATGGGAAGTGAACGTGGGTTTGGGTGTAGGTGTGGTTGATTGTCTAGGAACATTTTCTGAAAGAGGAGGAGCGGATCGAGCTATGGGTTTGGGTGCGGGTGTTGTTTTAGGTGTCGGTCATGTTTTTCTAGGTAGGGGTATAGTAGATGGACGGGTAGGAGGGTGTGTGGTTGTTTTGACTACTGTATTGTGGGGTAGTGGAGTTTAGTTTTTGGGTTGCACCTTCTTGGGTAAACGTGATGTGGGTGTATGAGATCTATAAGGAAAAATAGATGGAGGAAGAGGGTGAGTTACCCACGGGGATAACGGGGGTGCTGTGAAGGTAGATGACGTGGGTCATGCTTGAGGTGTGAGAGATAGCAACTGAAGTTTAGTGGGTAGTGAAGAAATAGCTGAGGTTATTGGAGGTATGGGTGGTAAAGAGGCTGTAGGTGTAGGTGTAAGTCGGGTTGGGTGTCTGGGTAGGTTAGAGGTTTGTGAGGAAGGAATGGGCTGTTGTGTTTTTGGTTTATTGGTGGGTGGAGTTTGCTTGACCATGTTGGGCAGCTGAGGTCCTAAGACAGACGGGACAAGTGCAGGTGTGATTGGTGTAGCCAGGGTATGAGTTCTATGGGTTTGGTGCTTCTATTTGGGTGTCAGAGTAGGTGTGGTGTTGACTTTGGAGGATGTAGCTAAATCTATTTTAATAGGTGGATGAGTAAGGCTGGTGGTCGGGGTGACCCCTAAAGTGGTAATAGGTTTAGTTGAGAAAGATGTTGTATGTGTGGATTTGGGTTTAGATGTAGGTCGGGTTATGGGTAAGGGTGTGGTTTGAGCTATAACAGGTGTTGTGGAAGGGGTTGTGATAGAGGTGGTTGTGTTTGGTTCGATTGGTCGAAATATTTTTGGGTAGATAGTGGAGGTATCAGCAAGGGATCTCTGCATCTGTGTTGAGATGGGAAGTAAAAGGCACCCCCATAGTAGATCCCTATCCACATAATCTAAGTGATCAGCCAAACGTGAGAATGGCACGTCTGTAGGTGGAGTTGGTGAGGACCTAATGGAAATTCCCGTAAAATGTGTCTTAGAGATGGGGAATTGGCTAGCTTAAGCTTCCATGGGTAAGAGAGCCGAAAGTAGGTCTGTAGGATTTTGGGTAGCTGATGGAGAATGCTCGCCAAGAGGAAAAGGTATCTCAACTGGGTCTATGATGGGTGGAGGAGATGATGGGAGTTCCTCTATAGGTGCTCCTCTGTGGGTGGAGGAATGGATAGGTGCTCCTCTGTGGGTGGAGGAGGTAATGGGTGCTCCTCTATGGGTGGAGGAGGTAATGGGTGCTCCTCTATGGGTGGAGGAGGTACTGTGGGTAAAGGTTCTCTAAGTGGTGAAGCCAGGGGTGAGATGGTCTCAATGTTAGTGGAAGACTCCTCCGTAGGTGATGAAGGAGATGAAAGGTGTTCCTCTGTTGGTGAAGGAACAGGGGAGGTTGGTTCCGACGCGGAAGGAGGATTTCGGGCTAGGATATCCTCTATGGAAGGAATATGGGGTAATTGGGAGGTAATATGTACATCATTAAAGATAGTATGAACCTCGCAGGTATGGGTATCGTGAGTTGAGGTCTAATTGGTTTGATCAGATGAAGGGGCATGGTTGGGAAATGGTTTCTTGAAGATGTGTAGGTTTTGGTTGGTAGGTGCATTAGGATTATCCATGGTTAACTCACCTTTCTCAAGCATTTCTTGGACAATATTTTTTGAAAGTGATGTAGTTGCCGTCACTATGACCCTTTACTCGATGATAATTACAGAAATCATGTTCTTTATACCATGCGGGCATGGGGCGAGCAGGGTCAAAACTAGTGTGTGGTTTTATGGGTGGAAGAGTGATGGCTTTGGCTTTGATAAGCTTTTCTAAGACAAAAGAGTAAGGTTCCCCAATTGGGGTATATTTCCGCTACTCTCGTCTGAATTGAAAAGTATGGTCAGGTGAGAGATTAGATGAAGGGGTAGCCTGATTTGATGGATGTGCTGGGCCAGCCTTGAGTACCACTGCGTTAGCGGTGCCCTTAGCTTTTGAATAATTGGTTTGTGGTTTGGAAGAAGAAGAGGTATCATTCAACTTGAATGCCAAATTCTTATTGCGTAATTGGATTTTCTTCTCTTCGATGGCCTGAATCTCTAACTTTCGTGCCATAGTGAATGCTTCATCAAATGTTCAGAAGGTTTGGACCTGCAAGGTCAGTGAGATATGTCTAGCACAAGCCCGTGTGAAGAGCTCGATGAGTTCTGTTTGTGGCAGTTGGAAGGTGAGTTGGTTAATCAGGCTACACCAGCGAGTGACAAAATCTGTGATAGATTCATCCTCATACTGACGTGTGGAGTATAGATCGGTCATGGTAACCTTCTTAACGATATTGATAGAGAAATGATCCAAGAAGGCTTGGGCTACCTAATTGAATGAGAATATAGAGTGTCTAGGTAACCCACTATACCAATCTAATGCAGGTCCAATGAGGGACATGGGAAAGGTTCTCAAGAGCAAGGCATCATCATGAGCGATCAAATAAAACCTGTGTTTAAACGATCGAAAATTCTGTTGTGGGTCCTCTTTTCTATTGAAACGATTGAATTTAGGCATTTCCCAATGCACGGGGTATGAGAGGATATGAATGGATGGGAAAATGGGCTTGTTACAAATCTCATCGTAGGTGAGAGTGTTGTGGGAGCCAAAAACCAATGCCTCCAATGTCTGCATCTTGTCCAACATCAATTTAATTAGGTTTTTGGTGGGTTGCGATGATTGGGTGCCTCTTATAGCGTGAGAGGGTTGGTTTTGGGCATATAACAGGGGTGGCACTCCAGTGTATGGGGCTGCCATGTAGGTTGGTTGAGAAGAAGGTAGTGAAATAGGGGGTACATACCCATAATGAATAATGGATGAAATGGGAGGTTGTTTGTAGTATGTATATGGGGGTGGAAGGGTCATGGTAACCCTAGTGGCAATAGGGGCTAGTGATTGTGGAATGCAAAGGACCACATTCTGAAATGGGGTAGGGGTCACCGAAACTAGAGGTGGTAATGTAGCTACGAGTATGTGTGAGACATTAGGGGCAGATGAGGTTGTGTTTGGGGTAGTTTTTGCGGGTATGGTGGATGTAGCGTGTGCCACAGAGGTAGTAGATGCGGCAATTATAGCGGGTATAGGACCTAGCTGTGAAACGACTGGGGGTAAGGTAGATGCAGGCAGCACGGAGCCAGATGGGGCCGATGCGGGAGTGGGAGCGAGATTCAGGGGGATAGATACGGGCATGTCGTATATCAACTGACCTGAGGCATCTCGAGTGGACGAGTGGGAAAGGTAATAACCGCAAGGCGACAGGGTTTTGGTCAAAGAGTTGTGTGAACTCCTCATCTCCGGTAGCGATAGTAATAGGCTGGATGGGATCCATACCTGGTGATAAAATAGAAGGTGGTGAAGGACTAGGTAGCAGTGGTTGACAACTGGTGTGAAATACAAGTGCACTTGCTTGTCTTTGGGTCAGCTCTATGTGAACCTATACTGATCAGGTAGGGGTGCTTCTCTGTAAATGACACAGAGAACAACAGGAATAGGTGAATCTAGCGGCAAAAAGTGGATTAGGTACCAAAATGGTGGTTGTAATGCAAAACAGGCTAATCGATGCCGGTCTAGGGTAACCTTTGCTGCTCACTGTAGAAAATGGACAGTGAGTGAAAAATAAGGCAGAAGGTGAAATCTGACAGGTATGTCAAATCTGATGATGTTTACAACATCAATGGGTACTATGGTAGTGACAGGGACTGTGAAAAGTGGAAGAAAATGAAGAAAATGTCCTTTTGAGTAGGTTAGAAAAAGGACATGGAATCTATGTTGGTTAGGTATAACCGATGGCGGTCAGAGGTAACAGACGACGGTTACTGTGAAATTGAAACAATGATGAAAGAAAAGTGGTTGTGAATTAAAATATGGTGTGGAATCAGACCCAGAATTCTGAGAATGATGGTGATATGGCCTAGGAACACTTAAGTGAAGCCGGAATACACCAACTATGATGAGGAGTGTGAAAGGATGAATAAAAAAAGTGAAGAACGTGATCTCTCACCTCAAAACGCAAGCCAAGAAAAAATACTACAAAAAATGTTATCCTAGGAGTGCCCTTTCTATTATGTTTGTTTAGCTTATGCTATTTAGGGACTGACACATGAATTATGAAATAGATTTTTTTGGTGAGGATGGCTTCCTACAAAGAAGGAGATCTAAAAGATGAGGTTTCATGTATGTTATGGTGGGGGTGGGCTTCTCTTTGAAGTATGACTCGACAGAGCAACGAGTTGGGTGCCCACTATACCGTGATCATGTGATCACCTACAACTTCTTCCAGGTAGGATGTTGTTTAAGAATGTATGTATTTTGAATTTTTGTGAGGTTTGGTAAGACTCGGAGAAAGAGAAAAGGAAAGAAGTGCTTTTCTACGATTTGTTTGTCAACCATCAGCTGGGCATGACTTCCATCGTATAGGTTTCCCTCAATTAATGTGAACTAATGCAATAAATTAGAATGCAATGCACTTATTTTTAAGCCCAAATTGAGATGTGAAATTCAATGACACAATAAGACGAAGAGGAAGAGGGATGCTCTTTCACTACAATACAGAAAACACGAAGAAATGGTTCTTTTTAATTACACAAAAAGAAAATTTTCCTTTAGAGAAAATAGAAAGAAAAGGTGGGTTTCTGAGGAAGAAAATTAGTGTGTATGCTTTTCAGAAGGGAAACAAACACACAAATTTCCCTAGAAATGAATGGAATGCAAGGAACCTCGGATGGGTCCCACTGGGCGTGCTAAAATGTTTCACCTGATTCTTAGATCATTTCTTTGAAGTGTTGACGAAACAGATAGGGTATCAAGTGTAGGAGGAATACTTATTAAAATGTTGGTTGATGGGTTGTTGCGTGCGTATGACTTCTGAATCCACAACTGATCGTGATAGCTTCCTTTTGGCTAGAAGGAACTACCTGTAATGCAAAACAAGACCACCAGAAGGAATTAAACAATATGGGCAGTGAACTGCCTAGCGTATGCTAGATCCGGGAAGTGTGATACTTCCTAGATGGCTGTCAGTCCACTGTTTTAAACAATCTAATGTTGTAAACAAAGTAAATCCTATTGTAATTTGAAATGATTTAGGTATCTCACTTAAAACACAATAAAAAATAGATCTAGACTAACATGTTAAGATAGAATAGAATCCAAAGGTCAAATGATTGGTTTTGGGTTCTGCAAGTTTGACACAGGTCTCGAGTAGATCACAGGTGGATGAGGGTGAGATGAAATTTGGTGGGTAAGTCTCTGTTTTGGGCTGTATGGGCAAATACAGAGACCGATTTCAGTTGAGGGTAACCGATGGCGGATAGGTGTAACAGGTGCCGGTTATTGTGGAAATATGAAAATGCCACAGAACAAGCTTTGGTTCTCCTTTGTGATTGCACAAAGGAATTTGGTTGGTCGAGATGAGGTATTGGGTGACTGGGGTAGGCTTTCGTGATGTTTTAATGGGTATATGGAGGTGGAAAAGTTGGATAAGGTCAATAGGTGGCTAGGTAAACAATAGATGATAAAATGATGATGAAATCAAATAAACCAGAAAAGTATGACATTATACTTACTTGGATTCCAGTCCTGAATGCCTGTGAGTGAGGGATGGAGGTGCTAATGAGGGGTTTGAAGGCTGCAAGTGATCACCAACTGAAGGAAAGCTTCTGCATTGGCTGCATATACATTCCTCTTTGCTTGGTTAGATCAAATCATGGCTAGGATGGCTGTGCAGGAAAAGATGCTTGATCTCCTTCCGTGCATGTAGATTCTCAATATAATTCACTCTCTGAAGATGTGTTATCTTTCTGAGATGTGTTTTTTCTAACCAAACTTCTATTTTTCGCTTCCAACCTTGAGAATGAGGTTGTTTTGGGGTTAAAAGGGTAACCGACGGCAGTTCCGGTTTAATCAGAGATGGTTAGGGCTAACCGGCATCGGTCAAGGTGAAATTTCCTTGGTTTACTAAGCGAGAGAGATCCTCTTGATTTCCTTGGATCTCGTGTTGTTAGCCCGCGGATTAGACTGGGAGCTTCTTGTGAGCATGCGAGAATGTGGTTAGAGAGAATGTAGGCATTGATTTTTAGGGATTGGGTAAGTCTTAGTTAGTTATGGCAACTTATTAAGAATAGGTCTTAGGTTGAGTTGGCTTGGTGAGGTGTCTAAGTGAACTGTATGTGTGTATATTATTTAAAATAAAATATTTAAAAAATAGATATAGTGAGGATAATGAATTAATTTAATTAAATTAATTAAATCAATATTAGTGGGGTGAAGGGGGCTATGGCTAGGTGAATGTGATGAAGGGTGTTTATTCGTTGAAGGACCAATGAGGAGTGTGACCTAATTTTAGTGTCTACACTTATAACAAGAGCAAGAGATCTCAACAAATAATATTATAAACTATATTATATACTAGATATTGTAAAATACACTATAAAGACTATACTAACAAATCAATTTTTACAAAGAGCTTAATTCCGTTTTTTAATTTATTCAAATTCTTTTTTTCTTATTTATTGGAAACATTAATTTTATTTTTGGAAGACTATAATTTGATACAGAGGAGGATTAAAATTCTAGGTTGAAACAAACATTTTTCCAACCAAAACTTCAACTACGATTCTCAATTCCGAGAGACAGAACATAACTGTCCTTCTACATTTATGATTGACCATCTTCAAGCTTGTTTTTTTTATTATTGGTGAAAAGAGGGTTAAGGGGGCCCTACCCCGTACAAAAGGTGGAGGAAAGGATAATTTAATGAGGAACAAGTAAAAGCAACCTCATCCAGCGGCACCAAAGATCAACAAACAACAACAAACGAACAACAATAAATAAACAATAGTAAAAGTAGCAGCGATTTCAACACTTCAGCCCCTTCCTTTTAGATCTTATCTACATCTTTAAGGGGGAGATAGTCCCTTTAATTTTCCTACACATGACTTTCCAATCCTCTTCTGTATTTGGATTTACATTTTAAGTCTTTTGGACTGGGATAAGTACTTCAATGTGTTTTATAAGGTCATGGGATCCATATAAAGCTTCCATATCATTCTTAAACAATTGTTGCACTTCCACCACTTCTAGTTCAACTGATTTCATAGAAGTTGAGTCAGGTTGACACTAAATAGGATCATTCACCACCAAATGACTAGGTTTGGAATTCCTCCACCAAGAACTTCTGCCTTTAGCATGTTTTCAGAACACTTGACAATCTGATGCTAAATGGCCAAGAGTAAAGCATATATGACATCTAAAGGGAAACCCTACATAATCCATAGTTTGAGACCATGTTCTATCCTCGACTTTCAAGTCAATAGTGGACAATACAAGTATCCAAATCAACCAAGATTCGAGCATACATTGTGTGCTCCGGATAATCCAATTTTGGGTCAATCAATAATCATTTCCCTAAAGTGTTTCCAATAGTAGTAAGGCAAATTTCCGACGAGAATTTAAGGGGAAAGTATTGAAGATGAATCCATACTGGTTTAACTTGGAAAGTTTCAGAAAGCGGATTAAACAAAGGAAACCATGGTTTCATTAAAATAAGTGGGATTCTAAATCTAAAACTTTCTAAAAAATAATATCCCTATCTGAAGGATTTGCAAATACAACAACGAAAAAACCACAAGCACTAGGAAAGATATCTACCCAACCTTGCATGAGAGGGCCCCATTGACTCGAAATCCAAGTATGCAGTGTACGAAGCCCGGACAAAATTTGTTGAATCTATAGATCAGTATGTTCCTTTTGTAAGCGGCTTCTGAATGAATCACCACATTACCAAAACTAACTGTTTGAGTAGATATAGCATAAGCCATAGGCTTATTACTCTTGGATTCCAAGAATCCCCTGCTCTTATTACCAATTCCCCTCACCGCATCCTTAAATGACAAGTTAGAAGAGGGTTTATCAGTCTACTGTCTTTATTGATACTGAGACAATGATGGCCTAGAACCAGCCAAAGGAATTAGCTCATACGCCGCTGAGCTCCCACGAACCGGAGCACCTGAAACACAAACAAGTGCACCATTTCCTAGATCCGAAATCTCAGGGTGGATAGATTTTTCCTGAGTCAAAAGAACAAGGACCTCTGAGAAAAACCTTACTCTGTCCAAACCTCCAGCAGGAGCCGAGACAGGGTAATGAGAATTCACCACCGTTGAGGACTTAGCCGACCCCTCAGCCGCCATCCCAATTGAGGACACACCCTGCAGAAACTACTCATCATTTAAAATTGTTGTATCTTTACCAAAGGAATGGATCTGTGATGGTTTAGCGCCAGATCCTTCACCTTTTGCTGGAAGAGGGGAAGCCCCAAACTCCACATCGTCCTCAAAAACATAAAAAGAATATCTAACAGGATCACCAATCCCACAACCCACATGGAGACCCCCCATACATGCAATAATAGTCCCTCCACCACGACCTCTACCAAAGCAAATGGAGAAGGCATCTAATTTGCAGCGAATCAAAAAAAACCACCACAGATCCGCCTGCACCTGCAAACAAAAATCCTTTTGAAGCCTCTGCATCATGACCTGGATCAGGGATCACGGCAGGGGAGCCAAGACAATAGGTGGACGAGTCAGTAAAACCAGTTGCAGGATGACCTCAACGACCATTCTGTCTTCCACCATCATCACGACGATTAGGGTTTTGAGCTTCCGTAATAAAACAATTACATACAACCAAATTCCCCAACCCGCCAATTCTTTACGAAAGAAACATTTAGTGCAAGCTTGTTATTAACAACATACTTGCATTTAATGTTTTTTTCCGGCTATAATTCCGTTCATTCATCCTCTCTATCGCACATAGATCCACGTCAACGCATCCCCGGAATCAATCATGAGCATTCAACGAGTAAGTTTCCAACGTACTCAAACACGGAAGTGAAGGTAAATGAATGAAATCACTGCACATTAATACAGACGTTAGATGCACATTAATACAGACGTTAGAGGAAAATAATGTTTCGAGTTGTGCAAACAACTTCGATGTAATAATGCAAGACTATTCCTAAATAAGAGGGAGGTATGGCATCACTTCCCAAAGTCTCGAGGAAAACTAGGCCAATAAAATCCTTAGTTAAAAATGATTACATAAAGCCTAGCGACGAAGATCTATTGCATTAAAAAGGAGAATATCAAGGAAAATTAAGTCGATGTCATAAATTGTTAATGTTAACCCATAGGTGGAGATTCTGGTAAGTCTTTAACAGAATGAGGAGGATCCCAGGTTGAACTTCCTAATATCGTATTTTTAAAGAATTAATAAGTCAAGAAAATAGTGGCACCTTAGAATCTATATTGTTTTCTATCCTACCCTACGTATAATAATTTATTTAAAAGTTATTATAATTATGTCTATTGAGATATACATAATACTATACCAAAAACTGGCATAGAAACAAATTAAATATAGCACTTTTAAATATTGGTATTCAAATATATACATAAATTGTTGTTAATAAATATTATTATTATTCTATGTTTTTTGTGAACATAGCGCGTAATGTCTCCTCCTCTGGTTTCAGTTCGGGTGATGTTGTCAATGTTGCTAAAGGTGGTGGCAGATATGCTTGGTCACGTGGGGTTTGTTATCTTGAAATCACTTCTACGCACAGTGTGGTCTTTGATAATATATTATGATGTTTATGACAGTAGGATCCAAGCCACGCTAGAGGTGGTGCTCTCACTAATGTAATGTTCAATTGGTTGGGGAATACATATATTTTTTCATATGTTACCCAAGTCGGATATGTCTCTTTGTTGTATATCAAAATTGCTTCAACGACACTCCAAACATTAAGTTTCTTACTACTTACATCAAACCTACCTCTTCTATGCATCCTTAAATTACTCTAACAACAGTATACACCCTTATATTTTAAGATCATTGTACCATTACACCTCCTTTTAGTATAAGTGCTAGTTCTACCTATTATAAAAAAAATAGAAAATTTAAGGGAGACAACACTTACACTTAAATATGTGCCACACAATCTTATAATTCTAGAGCAAGTTATATTTAGTATAGGTTTTTCTATTATAAATCGCTAATTTTATTGATTTTTGGGATCATTTGGAACACATTATATAGTGAGATGTCATTGATGGTTATTAAAATTATACTATTAAATTTTTGCGAACTTCACCAAATACATTGTACTCATTTTAATGAAATATTAGATTTTCGTAACACTTGTCCATTCCACAAGATTAAATGGGGAATGCATCTTATATTATGTTTTCCTTGATTTAGGGAAAGTATGTTAGGTTTACATCGTAACGATAGAATAACTACTCGTAATACTAGCACCGGTCTAATTAACTACCCAAATTCACTTGTAAATTAAAAATAAATACATCTCTAACTCCTTCACACCAATATTTCTCATTTTATCACAACCAAAATAATGTTTTGGGATGCACAATAGTACAATGGAGTAGATTTAATTAATGGAAACCTTTCTCGTATACCTCGCATATGCACTTTTAAGCAGTTCCAAAAGAATGGCATTCGCATAACCACATGAGTGAATTTTTCCTTTACATGTGCACATGTAAACTTTGTAGGGGTTGTGGTGCCCATATTAATTACCTACACATTCTCTCCACATTTCTCTCCATATTAAATGAAAAATTTCCTTTTAAATTTACTATTGAAACTTCTATTTATATTAATATAATAAAAAAAATTTACACAGTAACGGGTGATCGGATAAAACACTATCCCACCAAACGCCACAAGGGAACCGGATTAATAAAAAATGCCACAAAGGCTTACATTAAAATGCCCCAAGGGAAACTAGAGAGTAGAAAATAGGCACCAATATCAGGCACACACCGCTACCGCACCAAGAGGAGGGGAATATCATACCGAGAAGGGATGAAGCCTCCATTCCTAGGATTTGTAGATGGAGGATCCACTTACTAGCCATTGTGATCAGGATACCGCAGTTAAAGAGGCACCATAAATTCCCCACACTAGGGGAGAAGATCCAACAATATTCTGCATGGTAAGTAGCAGATATCTCAACTACGGATTGCTGGAAATCCCCTTCCCCTACGCGAGTGGGATTCAATCCAGCTCAGAGGAGGATGATGAAGAAAGATGGCCTTGTAGGGAGGTGGAATAGCTACTCCGTGAGTGGCTCCTGTGATGTGGATCCATAGAAGGTCGTCGTCAGGGAGGTGAAGGCTAGGGTGGCGGAAACTAAGGATCCAATGGAACCTAACTCATAGTGAATAGTGCATTCCGCTAGTGATCAAGAATCTACTGTAGATGAGAAAACTCCAAGGTAACTTTCGTGGCTTGAGCTTGAATCTGTATGCGAACCGTAGACATAATAACTACCTTATCATTAGTAGGAAAACATACAAAAAAATGATATTTCTTGAAAATTAAACCATTGTAAGCTTTCCAGATATGAAAAAGAATACATGCATAAAACAAATTCAACAGATTAGAAATATAAGTACGCCAAGGGATAAAGTCACCAAATAAAGAATGATGACATGGGAAGAATTAAGGGTGATACAGTTGGAACAAATAATGAATCCATCTCCAGATTAATTGAGCATGGAGACAAGATCAGAAGAGGTGTATGAATGACTCGGGGCCAGAATAGAAAGGAAAATTCAGAATAGGAATACCAATATGTCTAAGCCTTTGAGCCAAAGGAAAGCCTTGGTAGACAAGACACCACAAATAATTGCTAACTTTGAGCTCAAGAAGAGGGTTCCATGTATGGGAAAGCCAAAAAAGCCATGTGGTCTGCGCAGAGTGCAACCCCCATCAATCATTGATCTTATCGATGGCCGGTGAAAGAGGACATACCAACTCATAAATGGTCTGAGTCTTCTATCGAAGGAAACAAATTTCATGATTCCAATGCCAATCATGCGACCACATAGCCAAAGGTTAGAGCCTCAACTTATGAAGCATAAAATATGGAAGGAGCTCCTGAATTTTGTAGATAGACTGGAAGACCAAGTTTTTTAGGTTGAATTTAACTTTGAGCTCGAGCTAAGGAATTTAATCTCTCCCATGCATAAGATCCTGAATGGTATGAATGTCCTTATGGTAAATATGGATGGATTTTATGCTTAGGATTTTAGAAAATGGAATATTTCCTTTAGTTATAATAAGAGACTCCCAAATGTTCTATGAATTAAAAGAAATTGAGGTGTGAAATGCATCGCCAATCCACCTCATTAAAGGCTTCACCTAATCAAAGGATTTCTAACTAATGTTTGCAAAAAAATTACGATTGATTTTGACAGGAGTAGGAGTTATAATAAAATAAGGCAATCCAATTTTTCTCCAACACTTCTTGTCATAAGGGACTCTAGATCCAATACAATTCTGCAGAAGATTTTTCCAGGTATGTTTACCCAAAAGACACCAAATAACCCTTTTTCACATAAATTCACACTCTAACGATAAAAATAAATGACTCAAATACCTCCTTTATCATGAGGAAGATAGAAAATATATTAGGCAACTCTATTAAATCCAGATGAACAAGAAATTTTACACAATAAAATGTCTAGAAGCAACTTGGAAATCTGATTGAATAAAGTGCGAGAAGGACGCCACCAAATAGAATAGTAAACATGAGTAGTGAAAAGGATTTTTTTATAAATAAGGAATTTTCTAGCCAGACATAATGGTTTGGAAGACCATTTGGTAACATTATCCTCCACTTTGTTAAGAACAAAATTCCATAATGTCGCAAAGTCATTTTCAAAAGAAAAGGTAATGCCTTGAAATTTGAATTTCTCTCCACGACCAATCCATTTCAAGGGGAAAGCCTCTAACTAGTGTAGAGGAGGTAAAAAATTATGTTGATAGCCTAATGTTTTATCCATTTGAATGTTAGACCCTGAAGCAAAGAAAAAAATGTTCAAACACTCAAAGACCATAGAAACATTCTGTTCCTACTCGACAAGAGTAAGAAAGGAATCATCAAAATACTTCCCATTGAAAATTTATGTCTCATGATCTAGAAGAAAAATTCCTCGAATATGGCCTTGAGTAGCTTGATGGAAAACTAAATATCCCAGGGCATTTGCAACAAGCACAAGTAGCATTGGTGTAAGAGGGAACCCCTATCTGAAAGAGTGAAAGAGGCTAATGGTAGTATACTGGTGAATATTAATGGAAATCCAAGCAGAAGTATTAGAGAAAAGAATGCTAATATCCATCTGGAAGAATTCACCAAAACCCAGGGATTTAAGCATAGATAGAATGAAGGGCCATTTAACGCGATCGTAATATTTCTTGAAGTCAATCATAAGGAAAATATTCTTCTATGATGAAACCCGAGTCCACTTTGTGCCTTCATACATAGCAATAAGGTTGTCCAACATGTATTGGCCTTTGAAAAAACCATTCTATTTAGTTCAAACAATCTTAGAAAGGATATCAGACATGTGGAGATCCAACACCTTAACAATAATTTTATATGAAATATTAAAGAGGGTGATCGTCCATCAATTATTCATCTATTCGAGATAGACTAATTTAGCCATGAAATTGATGTTTCCTTGATTGATGAAACTCTCAAGAGAGTGAGATTGAAGACCTTAATTATAAAATCGAAGAAGATTAGATCTAATGAAGGACCAGGTTTCTTTGTAAAAATCACAAAGGAAGCCATTGAGACCCAAAGACTTGTCATTTGCAAGTTAGAAAAAAGTTGCATGAATATTCTCCAAAGTAAGAGAGGCATCATAGTGGACATGATATCGGATGTAACTTGAGTATGCACCACATAAAAACTTTAGGATACAATATAAGCACACTCAATTGAATATTCTTGAGCTAGAAACACAGGACAATAGTGCTTGACAAAAACATCCTTGATATTTGGTAGCTCTGTAAGCTGTTGGAGAGAATAATAAATATATTGAGAATTCTTAGCCTAAAGGGATTTAGAAAACTTTTGGAGGCTTTATAGCCCACCCTAAGCCAACAAATTCGTGAATGAATCTTCCCACCATAGGTTGAATGTGATTTATTGAGCTCAATTCTTTGTCGAATATAAATGGCCTAGGTTTGAAGGTGAGAGTCAAAAGGATTGACCTCGATAAGAAAATGGAATCTAATGAATTCTTTGTACAAAGTAAAGACAGTCGGTCTTCAAACCTGTAATGCCCGCTAAAACAACCACTCGAGACCCAAAAACAACCTAGGTTTAGATAGAAAAATTAAGGAATATTTTTTTTTTGAAAAGCATGACCACTACCAGGCTTCAAGCAACAGTTGTTATAACAAGGATTCAAATTCAATTAAAATTTACTAAATTAAATTATCTCATTGTAACATACATTGGATCCATATTAAGAAATTAAAGAGTATAATTAATCCAAATATAATTTAATTTCTCTTAGGAGTTAACTTAATAAGTAATTAAATTAACATTATAGTTAAATATTCCCTAATCAATTTTAGACGGTCAAAGGAATTAAATACCTTGGGTATTTAATTCCACCAATTCTAAACAATAAACAAGGTTCCTATTTATATGGGATAGGAGAACATTCCCTTATCCCCTAACGTGACCCTTAAAAAGGTCAACCCATGCTTTAGAATTATACATTTAAGTTAAAAAGGGGTAATTTCCCACGTACCCACTCTTAGACTCATCTTAGCACTTCAACCTAACTTTTCAAATATTTAATGCACTTAGGGTTTCTTGAAAACATTTCCATTAAATGCAAAATTTCTTCCTCTTTCCAATGATATAAAGAAGTCCTCCTAACTCCTCATATTTCTTAAGTTACAGGCCAGCAGGCTAGGGGACGAAAAATTTCCCAAAGGCAGGCCAGCGGGCCTCGAGAAGAATTTTTTTCCCTAAAGCGCAAGGGACACATGGCACATTTTTAAGCCCACGTGAGAAGGAAGGTCATTGAAAGTAATTTCGATTTTAACTCTTTTTGTTTGAAAGGGAAAGAAGGTTTAAAAACTCCCGCGTCTCTACCGACACCTAGGGACGGCACATGTCCTGCCCAAAATCTCCAACGGGGGAGTGGAAAATCAAGGAAAACTTAGAAATTTTGAATTTTTTGTTAAAACGCGCAATGGTTAAAACAACCTGTAGCTCTGCCAATGCCAAGAAAAGCCACGTGTCATTCAAAGAGTTACCTACATGAAGGTGGCCGACGGGGAAAACTTAGGAATTTTTGACAATCTTTTTCCAAAAGAGATAAGGTCTAAAACCATCCGCACCTCCGCCAACGCCTAAATATGCCATGTGTCAGACCCAAAGTGACATGTGGGGAAGTGGACCAGTAGGGAGACTTAAGATTTTTCTCCTTTTTTTCTAAAAGAAAATATTGAAGGTGCGGGCCTGCGAAGGTGTTTTTCCCAAAAACAAAATGGTGGGGCTGCAGGGCGACGGAGGAATTTGTGACTTTTTAAAAAAAAATTCAAAAAGTTCCCTAAGTAATTTTCAGGCATGCGGGTCTGATTTACAAAAACTTCCCTCTTTAAAAAAGAAAAATAATCCAAGTCAAAACTCCATAAGGCCATAACTTTTGACTGGAAGCTCAAATTTGGGCAAAGGAGGAATTTTTGAGAAGGGATAGAACTCCTATTTGCATAGGAACCATCAAAATTCATTTTTGACAAACTTAAGTGGGTTAATTTGAAGAGAACGCATTTCTTGCCATTAAAATATGAACTATACTCTTTTAAGTTAACAAAATTAATTCAGACTGCCATTCTTTCTTCCCCAACATGCCAAAACGACATGGAGGATTGCACTTGGAAGGATTTAGATGGATTTTACAGGATTTAATTGATGGATTGAGTTTCAACACGAGTTTCCCACTTTTCTGCAAAACATATGAGTTTGTTTTTCTCTAAATCCGATTAATTAAAGTCTGATAAATTTTCTTGAGAAATTCAACTATTTGAAAAGTGTTTTGATCTTCCTTAGCTTACATTATTATTACAATTTGTCTTTCAAGTTTTAGAGTACTCTGTAAATTTTTTTGATAAATATATGTAGTTTTACATTGATTAAAAAAGAGAATCATAATTAAACTCGAATGGATATACCTTTCGTTATCATCCTCTAAATATTGAAATTCATTCAAATCTAATTTTCAAAATTTAACTTTACTTCAGCCAATGCGTGATAACCCAAAATGTAGTTCTACTTTCAAATCATGCATTTCGAATGAAACAGATAATTGTAATATTTCTTCATACGTATTTATTTTTCAATTTTTAAACAGATATTTCACAATATATTTCAAACACAGATTTCAAATGAAAACAGTACCACTTGTGGTAATTAAAACAACTTCTATTGAACTCCAATAATTATTTTACAACTTCCTTTTTCATTCATCAAATACAACTTATAGAATATACATCTTTCACATTCGAATATAGAATCCATTTCCAAAAATTGAGAAAAATTGCACCAAAAATAATATTACAATGCCATCCACTTGAAGTGGAAAATTTTTACAACAAGGAAAACCTAGGGGGACTGCAAAATTTTTCATCATCCTTAGCTCTAGAACAGAAACAAGAAGATCTACCGTATATCTTTTAATCACAACAAAAAAGGAGGAGAAGCAACAATATCCACCCAACCAAGAATTCCAATGAAATGGAGAATTCATCCTCCTCATTGGCCCCTGAGCCCAAACCACAAGGCAATAAGAAATGTATTTCAAGTCATGGAAACAACAGGATTCCACAACATAATTTTTTTTTTCACAAACAGAACATAGTACAAATACATACTGCAGTTAGAAACTACAGGAAGAACAACAAAAAATACTCAGGCTTCATCATGCACAAGCCAAAGGAGCAAGACCTATGGGGGAAGGTGCTTATTGTTGGGGTTAGCACACCGGTTGTATAGACAATATATCAAATATAAGCATACATGAAAATAAAAGTGGATATTCTACTAAAAGAATTATACAAAACAAGAGACATAAACCAGCACTAGAATTAAAGTGGTTCACCCAGTGTGCGATACATCCACCAAGAAACAAGCCAATTTATTATCCAAAGCTTTGACAAGATATACAATGAAGATTTAAAATCTTCTACACTTCTCAGATGTTCAGTACTTTCTTCCTTCAAGCTTTTTGATTCTTCACCAAGAATTCTCTCTCACATAATTATCTTGTAATTGTGATCAATCCTCTCTTTTAAAACCTAGCTTTATGCTTTAAATTCGTTTAAGACTTTAGGGAACTTAGCCATGCAATAACATTCATTAAATCTATTCCCATGCTAAAAATAGAAATAAATCTCGAGATTTAATTAAAAACACATCGCACAAGTAACCGATGTCGGTTCTGCCCAACCGTTGTCGGTTTCAACTTACTCTAACCGATGTCGGTCACATTATAACCAATGTTGGTTACTGTCAACTTCTAGAAAGTTCTATTTGCATGCTAAAACATTTGTAATTTAGCTCCATACTCAACAATCTCCCACTTGGAGATTAATTACTTCACACTATACCTGTATAGTTCCATTCTTGAATCATCCTTAGCTTTGTTTCTTCCTCCTCGAGCATCAAACTCGAAGACCAATAGAAGTGGAGTGTAGCTCCAAATTCTCCTTTACTAATGGCTTCATTAGCATATCCGCAAGGTTCTTGCTCGTATGAATCTTTTCCAGATTCAATTTTCAATCTTCCAATACCTGTCATATGAAGTGATACCTCAATTGAATGTTTTTTGTTCTGGAATGAAACACTGAGTTCTTTACCAAATGAATTGCACTCTGACTATCATTGAACAGTTTATAATTACTTTACTCCTTTCCTAACTCTTCCATGAACCTAATCATCCATATCATCTCCTTGCTAGCCTCTATAGCTACAACATACTTTGTCTCTATAGTAGACAAAGCCACAACCTTCTGCAATCTTAAAATCCAGCTAACTACCATTCCACCTACTGTGAAAATATATCTAGTAATTCTCCTCTTACCATCCTGATCTCCACCCATATCCAAATCAACATAGCCACGTAATGAAATATCCAGACCTCCATAGCATAACTACATGCTAGATGTCTCGTTCAAATACCTAAGTATCCATTGGATTGCTTTCCAATGCTCTTTACCTGGATTAGTCATATATCTACTCATAACTCCCACTACCTGTGCAATGTCTGGTCTTATACAAACCATAGCATACATGAGACTTCCAACTGCTTATGGCACATGTGTCATGTATTTGACCTCCTCTTGTTATGAAGGACACTGATCTTTACTCAATTTGAAGTGTCCATCCATAGGCGTGTGATCAGGGGATCATTTTTGAAAGTTCCCTAAACATCTCTAAATTGTGCTAGTGTAGAAGATCATCTCGAGAGCTTTTCAATGACTGTGAGAACGTGACAAACGGACATCGGGAGCTCTAGATATGTTTGGTCAAAGTTCAGTCAATGAGAAAGTCAACTCTGGTCAACTGGTCAATATTGGACCGAATCGCACTGTGACACGTGGCTTGCCAACACTCGTTGAATTCACTCGATTTGCCTATCGGGAGACGATAAGTGGACTACAGGATTACCGAGTTAATTATTTCATACCACATTAGAGGTGTCGAAATTATATTGGTAAGTCCATTTTCCAAATGGCGCGCATATATGCCAATGCTACATATATATATTAATGTGTATACATTAATATTAACTCCTACACAGCGGCCAAACATATGTTTCCACGTGGTGAGGGAGGTGAAGCGGTGGTAGTGGGGGCAGTTATAAGCCCAACATGGTCTTTGACCACTATGCGCGTGGAAAGGCTTAATAAAGCCTAAACTGTTATCAAATGCGCCACTTATGGGATTTTAACCCATTTAAATATGTATGCCATGCCAAACATGGGATGTTAACCCATTTAAAATTACATCCACCCAACTTGGGATTTTATCCCATTAAAATATTCAAATGCGGCTAAATTGGGTATTAATCCCATTAAAATGTGTAATCCGCCCAAATGGGAAATATTTGATCCCATTTATTTTGGTACGGGTAAGGCTATTATTAGCCTTAGGATAATATGCAATGCATATTTTTTGGGCCCTAATTTTGTGTAAATATGGAACCCATTCATTGTAATGGACACATTAGACACACCGGTGCAATGGAGAAGCTCATTGCTAGAGCACGGAACAGTGGACACCGGTGCAAGGGAGACACCGATCCAGAGCTTATTATTTGTTAAGCTTATTTGTGGGATGTGTCGACAGGTATTTTCTATTGGCCTATTATTTTAGGCAATAATAGATGGAATATTTGTGATTGGGAGTGAAATGTAAACTACCCAATAGGCCCATTGAGCCACACCAACTACTTGCAAATCCTAGATTGTCGACCGGAGTGCTAGCTTCGCATTGTTTGCGTCGGGAAGGCCGATCACAGCCGAAGGAGATTGTATGCCAGGAAGGTGGAAGTCGGGTGCTATTTTTCACCCTTGTCGTCTGAAGAACTGGTGTACTGGTAGGCAAGTAAAATTCCATTAGGTTTTCTTGTGAAATTACTATTGTAACTTACAAGTTTTGACTAGTGGAATAGTTCGATCACGAACCTGGAGATGTAGGCAATTGCCGAACTCCGTAATCAATCTGTGTGCAATTGTCATTTTTTTCTTGCATTATTTTAAATTGATTACTTAAAAGGAGTAAATTATCAGAAAATATTTATCGCCTACAAGGGTCCGAGATCAGGTAGTAATAATCTGATTATTTTCGGATCAGCGTGCTAACAGGTTTTTAATTTTGCATATTGAACCTTTCTAACACCTTGTAGATATAATCCTCTTGAGAAAAATACAATTTCTTGTTTTTCCTGTCTCTATGTATTTGCATGCCAAGAATTCTTTTTGCAGCTCCCAAATCCTTCATTGCAAACATGTGAGCTAGCTTTCTCTTAAGCTCACCAATGTCCTGCATACTAGATCTTGCAATAAGCATATCATCCACATACAATAACAAAATAATATAACTCCCATTTTCAAGCTTCTTGAAATAAACACAATAGTCAAATTCACATCTCAAGTAACCATGCTCATGCATAAAACTATCAAACTTCATGTACCATTGCCTTGGAGCTTGCTTGAGCCCATATAGGCTCTTTTTCAACTTGCACACTAATTTCTCCTTACCCTTGACTTCATACCCAAGCGGTTGCATATAAATCTCTTCATCCAAATCACCATGAAGGAAAGTCGTCTTCACATCTAGTTGCTCTAAATGCAAATCTTCTACTGCAACTAAACTCAATACAGTACGAATAGAAGTCATCTTAACAACAAGAGAAAATATTTCACCAAAGTCAATACCTGCCTTTTTTGTAAATCCCTTTACTACAAACCTTGCCTTGTACCTTTTCTGTCTACCCTCTTTTTCCTTAATTCTGTAAACCGACTTGTTCTGCAATGTTCTCTTTCTTGCTGGTAATTTAACCAAATCCCAAGTCTAGTTCTGTTCCAAAGAGTTTATCTCCTCATCCATGCCATGCTCCCATTGAACGTGAGTTTTATCCTGCATTTCTTCTTCAAAGCTTTCTGGTTCACCACTATCAGTCAATAATAGATAAAATAGAGAAGGTGAAAATCTTTCTGGAAGTTTACTTACCCTTTGTGACCTTCTCACAAGAGTTTGGGGTACCTGAGGCTCAATTTTGACCTCCTGGACATTAGTATCAACTTCAGACAGTGACCGACGCCGGTCACCTCTAACCGACGTCGGTTCGGCTAACCGAAACCAGTTCTGCTCCTCTGTAACTGTCGGTGGTTCATCTGACTGATGTCGGTCAGGGCCTAACCAACCACGGTTACTGTGTATTTCTGAAGGTGTTTCTTTAAAACCCGAGAGTTCATTTTCATCAATAAACTTCTCATTTTTCTCATCCTTGGGTACCAAAATTTGATCCCTGTATATTCTCTTCTCATTCCATTCAATATCACGACTCCTAACAATTTTAGAATTCTCTAAATCCCAAAAACAAAAACCTTAATCACCAAATCCATAACCAATGAAAGTGCACCTCTTGGATTTTGCATCCAACTTTTTTCTATTTTCTCTATCAACATGCACAAAAGCTTCTGAACCAAAAACTTTAAGAAAAGAAAGATCTACCTCTTTTTTGGTCCATGCTTCCTCTGATATTCCTCCATCTAGTGAACTTGAAGGGCCACGGTTAAACAAATAAACCATTGTATCAACTGCTTCTGCCTAAAACTGTAAGGGCAATCCAGAATGTATCCTCATACTTCTAGCACGTTCCATGATTGTCCTGTTCATTCTCTCTGCAACACCATTCTCCTGTGGTGTTCTTGGAACTGTTCTTTCTCTACATATCCCATTCACTGAACAATAATCATTGAAAGCCTTGCTACATTATTCACCACCATTGTCAGATCTAAGGTACTTTAACTTAGAATTTGATTCATTCTCAACAAGGGCTTTCCATCTTTTAAAAGTTGAAAAAACATTATATTTGTGTTTAATACAATAAACCCATACCTTTCTTGTAGCATCATCAATTAAAGTAACATAATACTAGGATCCACCATGAGAAGCTACCTAAGCTAGTCCCCACACATCTGAGTGTACAAGCTCCAATTTCTACTCCTTCTTAGTTGCCCCAACTTTGAGAAATCTCACTCTCTTTTGCTTTCCAAAGATACAATGCTCACAAAAATCAAGATCTAAATCTTTCAAATCTGATAACTTACCCTTAGCCTTTAAGATCTACATTCCTTTTTGACTCATATGACCCAACCGATTATGCCACATGCATGCATTTGAATCTGAAGTAGATAATGCAAAAAAGGAATCAGTAATACAGGTAGATAAATATAACGTTCCTACCTTCTTACCTCTTTCCACAATAAAATCACCCTTGGTGACTTTCTAAGAGTCTCATGTAAAAGTAACCATGCAACCATATTCACCTAGTTTCTCTGCAAAAATAAGATTCCTCCTGAGGCTTGGCACATGTCTCACATCTTTCAATACCCATGTATTTCTATTTTGTAATTTTAGACGAACTTCCCTTATACCAGTAATACTGCAAGGTTCATCATCACCCAAATAGACATGCCCAAAATTGCCCTGGACATAATTTCTGAAATAACCCTTATTAAGGGTTGCATGGAAAGAAGCTCATGAATCTAAAACCCATGATTCAATTCTACTATCTAAAGAAAGAACAAGAGCATCTTGCATTACCTCTGATGCAGCAAGATCCACCTCTTTACCTTTGTCTGGTTGTTGGTTCTCTTTACTCTTTGACCAACAATCTTTCTTTGCATGTCCTTTCTTTCCACATTTCCAACAAGTAATTCACTTACTTCTGGATTTAGATCTGCTATCCCTTGACTTTGATTTCCCATTACTCTTACTCTTGGATCTCTCCTTCTGCCTGCCCCTGCTTTCTACATTCAAAGCATTTCCAGATGATGTTTCCTCTGTACTTTTCCTACGAATTTCTTCATTCAAGATTATACTAACCACATCATCAAACTTCAAAATATTATTAGCATATGTTGTATTACTAACAACCATTACCAAGTTGTCCCAACTATCAGGCAAAGAACATAAGAATAAAAGTGCTTTCACTTCATCATCAAATGGTATTAAAACTGATTTTAACTGATTTACAATAGATCGAAAATCATTGAAATGACTAGAGGCAGATTCACCTTCATGCATCTTAGAACTAAAAATTTTCTTCATCAAATAAATTTTATTTGAAGCACTAGTTTTTTCATATAAATTAGCAAGAGATTTCATTAAGTCTACCGTAGAAGTCGCTTCTGTAATATTGAAAGCCACGGATGCTGTCAGGCTCAATCTTATAAATCCTAAAGCCTTTCTGTCAAGAATTTTCCATTCTTCATCAGTCATCTTCATAGGTCCAAACTTCTCATCCAACGGTAAATACAAATCTCTCTGATACAGATAATCCTCAATCTGCATCTTCTATAATTGATAATTTCAGCTGTTAAACTTCTCTACCTTGTATTTATTATCTTCTGTCATTGCTGTAGCTCCCACTCAATCAGAAAACTCTCTGTGAGTAAATCTGTCAACACACAAAACCCTCAAACAATGCTCTGATACCAGTTGTTGGGGTTAGCACATTGGTTGTACAGACAATATATCAGATCTAAGTATACATGCAAATAAAAGTGGATATTCTGCCAGAAGAATTACACAAAACAAGAGACATAAATCAACACCAGATTTAACGTGGTTTACCTAGTGTGGGCTACATCCACCAAGAAACAAGTCAATCTATTATCCAAAGCTTTGACAAGATATACAATGAAGATTTACAATCTTCTACACATCTCAGATGTTTAGTACTTTCTTCCTTCAAGCTTTTTGATTATTCACAAAGAATTCTCTCTCACATAATTATCTTGTAATTATGATCAATCTTATCCTTCTAAACCCTAGCTTTATGCTTTAAATAGTTGTTTAAGAATTTAGGGCACTTAGCCATGCAATTACATTCATTAAATCTATTCCAACACTAAAAATATAAATAATTCCCTAAGAGTTAATTAAAAAACTTGTCGCACAAGTAACCGATGTCAGTTATGCTCCAACCGTCATCGGTTCCAACTTACCCTGACTGATGTCGGTCACATTCTAACCAATGTTGGTTACTGTCAACATCCAGAAAGTTCTATTTGCATGTTAAAACATGAGTAATTTAGCTCCATACTCAACACTTATACCTCCCAATTGGGGAAATAGGTGTCCATTTTTAGATAAGTGCACTACGGATGTACAGACATGCATACATACAACATAGGTACATAAAAATACATAGGTATTTATATTTGGGGTTTCAATGCTCCTACATTTGCCCTAATTCCTTCATTTAAACAAGTGGGACCCCTTGATACCTTTCATTGGCTTAGGGGCAGAATACCCCAAAAACTTACAGCACCTCCATATCAAGTAAAGAAATAGGGAGCTTCATGGCATGAAAACAAGTTTACGTGAAACTAGATTTTTCAACGACTCATTCCCTAATAACATTTATACCTCGCCCAAAACTCTGAACCCTAAGCCAGTGAAGAGGTCCCCATTGTTGCTTTTTTCTCAGATCATTCTTAGGCAATGTACCCAACAAGGCCACAACTTTGATGAAAATATTCAATCCTTCACATATGAATAAATAAATGAAGGACTTCATGGTGGAAAGAACCTAGCTCCTACCTCTCCATGAAACTAGATTTTTCCGCATCAGTTCAACTCCAAGCTTTTGCGCAATTTCACCCACTGGAAGCCTGAGAAGTATCAGATAGCTCGTTATTTTTTCCACAAACTATGTCAATGGCACCCATTAATGCTCTCTTCAAAATTTATAGGTCTCAGTTTTTGTCTCCGTTCATGCCATGAAATTAACTCACAATTGTGATAGTTTTTTCAAAAAGTCTCACTGGTGAAATTTCTCTTCGATCCGGTTGTCGAGTTTGAGAGGAAATTGAGCTTTGTTCCATCGTAGGATGCCGGATAGTCACACATCCTCAACTCCACCTCATGAGTCAACTTCAAACTCCAATGCACAATTAAGGAGGTGGGTGGATAAATGATTTTTTAATGGCCTTACACAGAGAGAACCAAATCCACACCCAAACGGTTTGTCAATCTGTGCACTTGTTATGCAAGATCTCTTCAATTTTTGGTTTCATGTCAATGAAGATTCCTTCCCAAACTTCTTCTTCTTCGTTCTAATGTTTGACTCAATATTTACCATGGGACTTGCGTGTTTTTATAGAAATTTAAGAGGTTTGGTTGCTATGGTTGAGCATGGTCCCACAAGGTTCCATCAATGGTGTGACGTAAGGTGTGATCCGAAGTTGCAAGAGCTATGGTCGAGATGACATTATTATTGCACAGGAGTCTTTAAAGATGTTAGAAGTACTTTGGAAGCAGGTGGGTTTTGATAAATACTTTTAGTTTTGAAGTGAATAAAAAATAGAATCATAATTAAAATCGAATGGATCTACATTTTGTTATCATCCCTGACCTATGAGGGATGGTGAGGGATCCATTCAAATATCCATGGTGAGTAAGTTGATTTACATGTGGCTTCAGATCAATACGTGAGGGACCCATAAATGTAGTTCTAAATCATGCATTTTGAATGAAAGCATTGGGGGGCTGGAATAGTTCTGGTCATATGGGTGACTTTTTGAATTTCCCTTAACAGAGATTTCACAATTTTTTTCAAACAAATGTTTCAAATGAAAACCTATACCATTTGAGGGACATGAGGGACATCAAATTCCATGACGCTCCTGGTGATGACACGTTACAATCGAACGTTTGAGACTTTGAGCTCCCGCAAGCAATTGAGGGTTGAACTGGCAATCTTGGAAGTTGCATGAGTATCCAGAGGTCATATGGGGGCCAGACACATTTTTACATGGTTGATTTTCCTATCCTTGAGGGATGTGAGGGACACAAAATCCAGCCAGGCTCCTGGAGCCAACACGTGTCCTCCCCAAATTTGACTAACTCTCGAACTCGCTCTAAGAGGACAACTTGAAACGACGATTACTTGAGCTCCCGATGGAATTTTTTAATGAAATTTTATATGACCCTAACTGGAAATGACCCTTTGAATACAATGGTGGGGAGTATCAGGTATTTATTCATCCATTTTATTGGCCCCCAAGCCTCAACCACAAGGCAATAATAAATATATTTCAACTCATGGAAACACCAGGATTCCACGACACAAAAACAATTTCCAAAAATAGAACACAGTCCAAATATATACTGCAATTTATAACCACATGAAGAACAACAAACAATACTCAGGCTTCATCATGCACAAGCCATATGAGCAAGACCTATGGGGGAAGCTTCTTATACCTCCCAATTGGAAAAATGGGTGTCCACCTTAAGATAAAACCACCAATATATATATATATATATATATATATATATATATATATATATATATAATTTCAAAACCCCTACATGCCCTTATCCCTTCTGAAGTACCCCTTATACCTCCCATTCTCTTATACCTCCCCACAATCTTATTGAACCCCATAATGAGTAAATAAATGCAAGATATTTCTTTTACAAGGTGGAACCCAATCCCAAACTCCCTCAAAAATAACACTTATACCTACCCAAAACTTTTATGCCTCCCCACAAGAGATCCCCATAGTCCTCTCCTACACAATACCTAGGCAATCTACCCAACCAGCCAACAACATACCAAAATATTCAAGCATTCACATATGCATAAATAAAGGAAGAACATTTTAAAGAACCAAGATCCTACCTCTCCATGGTAGAGTTTTCCCCAAAAGTTCAACAACAAGATTTTTCTAATCCAAACAATCCAAAATCTCTAGCAATCCACAAGCATTCAACGAAAATCACTAACTCTCTTCAAAATTGCTAGAGCTCAAAACCAAAAGAAGTAGCCAAAAGGAATTCACAAAAAATGAAGTAACCCCAAACAAGCCAAGGAATTCGATTAAATAGAAGAGGGAGAGAGGAGGTTGAGGTGGGTCCATGTAGGATGCCAAATCACATATCCTCAACTCCACCTCACAAGTCAACTACAAACTCCAAAGAAAAATTAAAAAGGTGGGTGAATAAATGACATTTTACTTACACACACAAACCAAGTCCACACCCCAAGGACCAAAATTAATTTTATGTAATAAGGTGCAATAAAAACATACAACTTGCCTTCCCAAAATACATAATAATGCCTAATTTTGAATCTCCAACCATATGTAAGGTTTGTATAGAAATTTAAGAGGTGTGGGACAAGTGTAACTTGTCCCACAAGCCTACAAAATCAGCCCTTAAGGACAGATCCAAGTTTCAATTGGAAGGTGGAGTGTTTCGCACTCAAATTTACTTACACATCTCTTACAACACATAATCCAAGAGAAATCAGCTCTAATAAATGCATTCGTTTGACCCATTTTAATTTTTTTAGAAACATGATTATTCACTAATCTAGACACAAATAAAATAAATAATAAAGGGGAAAAATACATCACTAAAATCCACATACAAAGATTAAATAAAGGGAACACAATAAAATAATACACATTACCCCTCGGTCACATTTAAAGGTGATCCCCTCCATGGGAACCGCTAACAACAATCCGACATACACAAATAATAAATACACGTTGACATGGTGACCCTTGTTGAATTCATCTAGAATTCTAATGTGGTTGATCTTCAATCCCCCAATGTTTGTTGTGACATATTTACCTGTAAAACACAAATCCATCCTTTGGCCTCATGGCCACATCAAAACATCGAAAATAAATATAAAATATAACTCCAAATCATATATATATATATATATATATAATATGAATCAAAACATCATCCAAGCAAGAAACAATCTCCTTTACAATTCCATCCATAATCATATGATCGCAAGATTAGTTCCATTTTCTAGGTTTACTTGATATGAAAAAATATTACATGTATCACACACACACACACACACACACACACACACACATATCTAACCATGCCAAGCAGTGTATTAACATCAATATAAAATGTCTCTAATTATCCACATGCATCATATATGATTCCTAATAAACCACAGTCCATGATTTATAATGTCTAACATCATACCAAATCAAAGGCTATAGTAATTTCCATAAATATAGTCAACAGTATCAAAATCAATATCGAAATGTGTTGAAGGAAAGTGGGCACTACATCCCCCTCCCCTTAAACTCGAATTCCTCCTAGAAGTAACTGGAATAGGTGTGGAAACCAAAATTTTAGTAAAGTCGCATCCTCCCATGTAGCCGTAGTCTCATCATATATGTCCCATTGCACCCAGTCTTGGTGGATCTCACTACCTCAAAGGCCTAGGGTCATGTGCTCTATAATGCAAACGAGCTCCACCATCACTTTCCCTTGATCTTGCACTTGCAATGAGGTCTAATATAGCACACAAGAAGGGTTTGCAATATATCTCCTAAGTAATAAAACATGAAAGACATCATGGATACGAGATAAGCTAGGTGGCAATGTTAGATGGTAGGCCAAAGGACCGATATGATCCAAGTTCTCAAATGGGCCTATGAATCTAGGAGCTAACTTGAAACCTTTTTCATAATGGAAAGCGCTCTTATGTGGCCTGACATAAAGGAAAACCTTCATGCCCACATCAAAACTACGGTCAGTCCTATGTTGATCTGCATACTTCTTTTATTTATATAGTGCCTCCTACAGTCTCTATCGGATCATAACCACCTGCTACTCCATGTCCTGTAATAAAGCTGGTCCAAGAGAAACCCTTTCCTCTAACCTATTCCAATTAAGATTTTTCCTAAACTCTCTACCATAAAAATCTTGAAAAGGAGCCATGCCTATCGAACTCTGAGAACTATTATTGTAGGTAAAGTCCACCAAGTATAAATACTCCTACCATCTTGACTGGTGATCCATAAAGTACATCCTAAGCATGTCCTCTAGGATCTGATTCACCTGCTCAGTCTGTCCATCTATCTCAATGTGATACACCATGCTGAAATTGATCTTCATCTCAACGACATGCTATGTGGTAGTCTAAAAGTGGGAAGTATATAGAAGATCGTGGTCACAAATTATCTTCTATATAATCTCGTGTAATCTAACAATCTTATCAAGATATACCTGTGCCACTACAGTAGCTGTAAAGGTGGTCTTCACTAGAGAAAAATGAGCTACTTTCATCAATTTATCCACCATGACCATTATGGCGTCGTGGTGGTATGTCAACATTGGTAGCCCAATAATAAATTCCATGGAAATGGTGTCTCATTTGCGTTCTAGTATAGCATGAGGAAAGAGAAGGCCAATTGGATGCTGATGCTCAACCTTCACTTCTGACACTATAAAAAACATGACACAAACTGAGCCACATATTTATGAAGTCCCCTCCAGTGATACAACTATCTCAAGGTCGCATGCATATTCTTCACCTCAGGATGGGTTGAATAGGGTGCACGATGTGCCTCTGTCAAGATGTCCTACGTCAAGCCTCTATCTCTGGGAAGATAGATATTTCCTCTATGCCTAATAAGGCCATCTTCCTGCAATGAAAACCCATAAAAATTCCCCTCAAGGTTTTTCTAAGACTTGATCTCCGCTCTAGCTACAATGTAGAAACTGTCATTAGGAAGCTGTTGTAGAATCCTACTCCAAAAATTTTTGCTCACTGTAGTGGCCATAACCACATTTCTCCTCCTACTGAGAGCATTAAAAACAAAATTCTCCTTCCCCTTCACATTCTCTATCTCCATGTCATACTAAAAAAGAAACTCCATCCAATGCCATTGGCAATCATTGAGATTAGGTTGCGTGAAGAGGTGGCGAAGACTCAAGTGATCACTCTTGAGTGTGAATCTCTGGTCTAGAAGGAAGTGTCTCAATCAAACCAAGGCATGCATAACTGTGGAAAGCTGAAGATCATGAGTCGAATAATTGAGCTCCTAATCCTTGAGTTTGTAAGACTCAAAGAAAATTACTCTGCCCTCTTGCATCAACACAAGTCCAAGTCCTACCAATGAAGCACCTGTTCATACCAATAACTCACCCTACGGATCTAGCATGGAAATATCAGGCACTTTCATTAGGCATTCCTTTAGTGTCATGAAGGCCTACTCACATTTGTCTAACCAAACAAACTTCTTCCCTTTCCGCTAAAGGGAAATGATGGGGTACGTAAATTGAGATAATTCCTGAACAAATCTCCTATAATATCCTGCCAAGCCCATGAAACTGCGCACCTCTGTCACACTAGTGGATGCTGGTGAATCTATACTAGCTCCAATATTGGAAGGATCGACTACTTTACCTTCCCCAAAAATTATGTGGCCCAAATACTACACCTCTATTTGAAAGAACACACACTTCTCCAGGTTCTCGTAAAGCTACTACTCATGAAGAAAATGAAGAACCTGACGAAGGTGCCCCTCATACTCCTCACACGTATGTGAGTAAATAAAAATGTTATCAAGGAAGATGAGCATGAAGTGATCCAAGAATTTCCTTAAAACTCCATTCATCAAGCTCATGAACATTTTGGGGGAATTTTTCAAACCAAAAGGCACCACAGTGAACTCGTAGTGGCCATATCTCGTACAAAATGTCGTCTTATGAATGTCTGCCTCCGTAATCCTTAGCTGATGATAACCTAGCTTAAGGTCTATCTTAGAGAAAACTATAGCTCCCTTTATCTAATTAAATAAATCATCAATGTATGGAAGGGGGTAATGATTCTTGGTCGTTACTTTGTTCAGCTGGCGGTAATCAATACAAAACCGCAAAGATCCGTCCTTTTTATTTACAAATATCACCGAGGCATCCCAAAGGGATATACTAGGATGGATTAGGCCTTTCTCCAAAAGGCCCTCTAGCTACAACTTGAGCTCACAGAGCTTAGGGGTAGTCATTTGATAAGGTGCTCATGATATAGGCTCTGCTCCTAGAACAAGATTTATGTGAAAATCTATCTCACATGGGGGTGGTAACCCCGGTAGCTCCCCTAGAAAGACATAAAAAAATTCTCTCAAGATAGGATGGTCATCAAGCAATGGTCTACTAGACCCATCCTCCGAACAGTCACTAACTATGACAGCATACATCTGACAATCCCGTCACACACACCGCTTAAGCTGCATAGAAAATATGGTGTGAATAGAAACAGGTCTCCTAACCCCTACTATCATTGACTAAATTCCTAGATCATATGCACATGATATACTCTTATGGTAACAATTTATTCTGGCTCTGTGTCCAAACAACTAGTCCATACCCACGATGACTCCATACGAACCCAACGAAAGGATACAAAGATCTGAGGTAGTGGTAAAGTGTCCCAAATCTACTACACATTCCTTAACTAAGGAGTCTATAGAGATCTTAGCTCTAGAAGACATCTTGACGTCCCAACTAAGACCCTACCAAACTGCCACCAGCTTGCATCACACTACTAAAGATGGTACAATAAAAGAATCAGAAGAACCATAATCAAATAGAATGGAGGTAGGAACACTACCAATGCTACCTGTCGTCTCAATCACGGTACTCTGGTGCTCATCCTCATGGTTCTTGACCACTACATAGATTTTATGACCACATCCCATGTCACCAACAATAGGCTATGAGATTTACACCTTACCCTTGTTACTAGGGTTCCGTGAGAAGTCTCTCCAAAAATTTCCAGCAATAACACAACCAAAACAACCACCTGATCTTCTCCCATGAGTAGAAGGTCCGGTCGATACTCTAGAAGTATGTGATGTGGATCCTGATGATTCAACTATGGAATAGTAAGGTCTCTGCTGATGAGCTCCTTGTGACTAAGCTCTCGGTGCACCTTGTGTCCTAATGGGACCCCTAGGAGGAGGCCATGTAGTGCCAACTTCCCTTTGAGACATTATTTGTTGTTGATTATGATACTATCGAATGTACTTATGAACGTTATTGTAGCTATTGATTTTGCATGATGTTAGATGTTAAAAGACCATGAAATTTGGTTGATTTTGATTCATATATAATGCATGTGGATTATTAGAGACATGTTTTATTGATGTTGATAAACTGCTTGACATGGTTATATATATATATATATATATATATATATGTTTTCCTTACATATGATATTTTTTCATATCGATTAAACCAAGAAAATGGAACTAATCTTGTGATCATATGATTATAGATGGAATTGTAAATGACATTGTTACTTTCCTTGATGATGCTTGATTTTTATATAGATGATTTTGGAGCTATATTGATATTTATTTTGGATGTTTTTATGAAGCATTGAGGATGAATGAGGTATTTTTGTTTTGTAGGTAAACGTATCACAACAAACATTGGGGATTGGAGACAAACCATATTGGAATTCTAGATTAATTCAACAAGGGTAACCATGACAACGTGTAATTGTTATTTGTGTATGTTGCATTGTTGTTATGGTTTCCCATGGGGGGGATCACCCTTAAATGTGACCAAGGGGTTATGTATATTATTTTATTGTGTTCCCTTTTATTTAATCTTTGTATGTGATTATTTGGTGATGTATTTCCCTTTATTATTTATTTAAATTGTGTCAATATTAGTGAGTAATCATGTTGTTAATTAATAAAAATCGTCATAAGAATGCATTTATTAGAGTTGATGGCTCTTGGATTATGTGTTGAAAGTAATGTGTAAGTAACTTGGCATGTGAAACACTCCTCCTTCCTTTTGAAATTCGGATTTGTCCTTAGAGGCTCATTTTAGAGGCTTGTAGGAAAAGTTAAACTTGTCCCGCACCTGTTAAATTGTTACACCAATCCTACCTATGAGTTGGGGAGTCAAAATTATGCCTCATTATGTATTTTGGGAAGGCAAGTTGTAAGTTTTTATTGCACCTTCTTGCATGAAATTAATTTTGGTCCTTGATGTGTGGACTTGGATTGTGTGTGTAAGTAAAATATCATTTATTCACCCACCCTTTTAATTATGATTTTGAGTTTCAACTTGATTTGTGAGGTGGATTTGAGGATGTGTTATGTGGCATCCTACATGGACCCACCTCATCCTCCTCTCTCCCTCTTCTATTTACTTGAGTTCCTTGGCTTATTGGGGTTACTTCATTTTGGTGACTTCATTTTTGGTTACTTCTTTTGGTTTTGAGCTCTTGTAATTTTGTAAGGGAGTTAGAGATTATTTTTTAATGCTTATGGATTTCTAGAGATTTTGGACTGTTTAGATTTGAAAAAGATTGTTGCTGTACTTTTGGGGAAAAATCTAGCCTGGAGAGGTAGGATATTTGCTCTTTAAAATGTTCTTCCTTTATTTATGCATATGTCAATGCTTTGAATATCTAGGTATGTTGTTGGCTGGTTGGGTAGATTGCCTAGGTATGGTTTAGGAGAATACTATGGGGATCTCTTGTGGGGAGGCATAACAGTTTTGGGGAGGTATAAGTGTTATTATGGAGGTAGTTTGGGACTGGGTTCCACCTTGTAAAAGAAATAGCTTACATTTATTTACTTGTTATGAGGTGCCATAAGAGTGTGGGGAGGTATAAGAGAATAGGAGATATAATGGGTTATTTGGGGAGGAATAATGACATGTAGGGGCTTTGAAATGTTACACACACACACACACACACACACACACACACACACACACACACACACACACACACACACACACATTGGTGGGTTTATCTGAAGGTGAACATTTACCCATTGGGAGGTATAAGCAGCTTCCCCCATAGGTCTTTCTGCTTTGGGTTGTGCATGATGAAGCTTGAGTATTATTTGTTGTTATTCCTGTGGTTGCAAACTACAGTATGTATTGGACTATGTTTTATATGTAATTTTTTTTTTTTGTGTTGTGGAAGCCTATTTGTTGCCATGAGTTGAAATACATTTGTTATTGCTTTGTGTTTGGGGCTTAGGGGCCAATGAGGAGGAAGACTTCTCCTCTTCATTGGAATTCTTGGTTGGGTGGAGAGCATTACCTCTCCTTTTTTGTTGTGATCAAAATATATATGGTGGATCTTCTTCTTGTTGTTCTAGAGATGAGGATGAAGACAAATTTCGTAGTCCCCATGGGGTTTACTTGTAAAAATTTCCATCTTCAAGTGGATGGCATTGTAATATTATTTATGGTGGAAAGTTTCTCTGTTAGTGAAATGGATTCTACATTCAAATGTGAAAGATGTATATTTTGTAAATTTTATTTGATGAATGAAAAGGGAAGTTATAAAAGAATTATTGGAGTTCAATAGAAGTTGTTTTAATTACCACAATTGGTATGGTTATCATTTGAAATCGGTGTTTGAAATATATTGTGAAATATTTGGTTGAAAATTAAAAAAAAAAGAAATACGTATGAAGAAAGGTTACATTTCTCTGTTTCATTCGAAATGCACGTTTTGAAACTAGATTTTCATTATTACTTTTCACATATTGATTGAAGGAAAGTTGAGCATTAGAAATTTAGAATGGAATCAACTTAAATGTTTAAAGCATGGCAAATGAAATAGATAAATAACTAGTTGAATTATGTGTATCTCTATTAGATTGTTTCAAACCTACAATAAATGTCAAAAAAAATAATATACAAAGTACCCTGTAACTATGAAAGACAAAATGAAAACTTAAAATGAACTAAGGATGATCAAAACGCATAAAAAAATAGTTTGTATTACTCAGGAAAACTTATGAGACTTCAATTAATCAAACTGAGACAAAAAATCAGCTATTTTTCAGAAAAAGGGAAAACTCAATTTGAAACTCAATCCATCAATTAAACCCTACAAAACCCATCCAAATATTTCCATGTGCAATCCTCCATGATAGTTTGGCATGTAAAGGAAGAAAGAATGGCTGATTGAATTAACTCTGTTAAAGTAAGAAGTTTAAATTATATTTTATTGAAAGGAGAGACGCTTTTTGTAAAATTCACCCACTTAAGTTTTTCAAAAATGAATTTCTATGGTTCCTATGCAAAGAGTGGTTTGATCCCTTTCCAAAAAGTCCTCATTCACCCAAATATGAGATTCTACTCAAAAGTTATGGCCTTTTGAATTTTTTACTGTATTTAGTTTTAAAAATAAAGAGGAAATTTTTTGTAAATCGGACCCGTGGGCTTGAAAATTTACTTAACGCACTTTTTTGCAAAAAAATAAAAATTCAAAAATTCCTCTACGGCCCCACAACCCCACCAATCTGCTTTTGGGAAAAATCCCGTCGCGGGCCCACACATTCAAACTTTACCTTTTGAAAAAGGTCGAAAAATCTTAAGACTCCCCACCGGTCTACTTTCCTGCTTGTCACTGTGGGTCTGACATGTGGAATATTTAGGCATTGGAGGAGGTGCAGATGGTTTTAGACCTTATTGCTGTTGTAAAATATTGGCAAAAAATTCCTGAGTTTCCCCACCGGCCTGCCTTCCCATGGGTCACTGTTGGACTGACACGTGGCTTCATTTGGCCTCGGCGAAGGTGCAGGTTATTTTTAGCCTTCGCGCTTTTTAACAAAAAATCCAATATTTCTAAGTTTTCCCTTATGGTCTACTTCCCCGCTTGAGATTTTGCTCAAGACATTGGTGTCCCTAAGCGTTGGTGGAGGCGGGGGGGTTTTTGAACCTTTTTGCCCTTTCAAACAAAACTAGTGAAAATCATATTTACCTCTTACGACACGCCTTCCCGCGTGGGCTTAACAACGTGCCACATGTACCTTGCGCTTTAGGTAAAATTTTCTTCTTGGGGCCTGCTGGCCCACATTTGGAAAAAAATGCATCCCCTGGCTCGTTGGCCCACCGTTAAGGAAAATTTTCTTCCCCAGGCCCTCTAGCCCACCTTTAGGAAAAATTTCCTCTATAGGCCCACTGACCTGTAACTTAAGAAATATGAGTTAAGAGTACTTCTTTATATCATTAGAAAGAGGAATAAATTTTCTATCTCATGCTAATGTTTTCAGGAAACCCTAAGTGCGTTAAATATGTGAAGAATCATGTTGAAGTGCAAAGATGATCCTGAGAGTTGGTAAATGGGAAATTACCCCTTATTAACTTAAATGTTTAATTCTAAAACATTGGTTGACCTTTTAAAGGTCATGTTATGGTATAAGGGAAAGTTTCTATCCCATAAAATAGGAACCATGTTTATTGTTTAGACTTGGTGGAATTAAATACCCAAGGTATTTAATTCCTTTGGCCCTTTGACCTTCTAAAATTGATGAGGGAATATTTAACTATAATGTTAATTTAATTACTTATTAAGTTAAATATTAAGAGAAATTTAACTATAATTGGATTAATTATACTCATTAATTTTGTAACATGGATCCAATGTATGTTACAATGAGAAAATTTCATTTAGTAAATTTTTAATTGACTTTGAATCCTTGCTATAACAACTGTTGCTTAAAGCTTGGTAGTGGTCATGTTTATCAAATAAAACTATTCCATAATTTTGCTAGCCAACCCTAGGTTGTTATTGGGTCTTGAGAGTGAGTTTTAGCGGGTTTTACACTTGGTTTCAGAGCCATGGGTTCAAAGCTTAGAGCCATGGGCACACTAGAAAACTTGAGACCTAAATATTAAACCTAGCACACTTTTAAACCTAGAAAACAACTTTGTTTAGAATTTGCATATTTTAGTAATCATGGAAAACTAAGTGAAACCTAGGATAATGAACTAACTCTCTCTTGGGTTTGTGCAGGAGGCGTGGACAAGACGAGGGGTCCTTTCACATAGATCTAGAATTGCCACCTCCAGATCATGCTGTAACAGCAATCCTACCCCAGATTTTACAGATGCTTCAAGATGTTAATTCTTCTTTACGCGGAGGTTCAATAGAAGGACGGTCAACCAGACATGATGGGGAGACATCCATTGAGGATCATGTATCATGTATACATAGAAAGGATCATAGAGGAGAGAACTCCCACGTGGATTTAGGAAAAGTAGAGTCACTACAGAGGGGACAAGGAGACAAAAATTTTGGACACAGGGATAGGTCTTAGAGCCCTAGGCTTAGGGATAAGCATGCACAGTGGCCTCGGTGTTGCAAGACTACATCTACATACCATATCAAGGAGATCATAATGCTACGACCATCGCATTATTCTGTTGACATAGGTGGATTTTAGGTAGATGCCTGGTTAGTGAGCTTGAGCAGGTGCTTCAATATTTTCCCTTGTTCTAGCAACAAGAAGGCTCATGTTGCAATCCATATTCTAAGGGATGGAGCCGGTGTCTGGTGGACTATATAGTAGATGAGACTCTAGGAAAGAAAAAATAGGCCAGAGACCGAGTTCAGAGGCACCTTTAATAGATCGAGGGGGTCAGCTACTCCTTGTGGTGGAAAGGGTTCATCATAGTCATTTTTTTTACCATAGTAGCAACAACAACAGTCTCACCAATCTTACAGACCTCCCCATAGATTTGATGCAGAGAGGGGTCAGAGTATTGGGCCTCCTCGTAGGGGTCCTATTAGGACACAAGGTGCACTAAGAGCTTAGTCAGTATGAGATCATCAATAGAGACGTTAACAATCCACAGCCAGATCATCAGGATCCACAACACAGACCTCTAGAGTACCGGTCGGATCTTCTACTCTTGGGAGAGGATCGGGTGGTTGTTTTGGTTTTGGTGTTGCTGGACAATTTTGGAAAAAAATCCCACAAAACCTTAGTAACAAGGGTAAGATGCATATCTCAGAGCCTATTTTTGGTGACATGGGATGCGGTCATCAGATCTATGCAGTGGTCGAGAACTACCCGGGTGAGCACTAGAGTACCATGATTGAGACAACATGTAGCATTGGTGGCGTTCCTACCACCATTCTATTTGATTTTGGTTCTTTTGATTCTTTTATTACAACATCTTTTGTAGAGAGATGTAAGTTGGTTGTAGTTAGGCAAGGTCTTAGTTACGATGTCGAGATGGATTCTAGAGCTAAGATCTCTATAAACTCCTTAGTTAAGGAATGTGTAGTGGATTTGGGACCTTTCACCACTACCTCGGATCTTCATATCCTTATATTGGGCTCGTATGGAGTCATCTTGGGCATGGACTGTTTTGTCTGCACACAGATCTAGAGTTGATTGTTACCTTAATATTATATCATGTACAGATGATCTAGGAGTTTATTTAGTGATAGAATGGGTTAGGAGACCCATTTCCATTTACATCATCTCTGCCATGCAGCGTAAGCGGTGTGTGCGATGGGGTTGTCAGATGTATGCTGTCACAGTTACTAACAGTTTGGAGGATGAGTCTAGTGGACCATTACTTGATGACCATCCCATCTTGAGAGAGTTTTCTGATGTCTTTCCAGGGGAGCTCCTGGGGTACCCCCCCCACGCGAGATAGATTTTCACATAGATCTAGTTACGATAGTAGAGCCTATCTCACAAGCACCTTATCGGATGACCACCCGTGAGCTCTGCGAGCTCAAGTTGTAGCTAGAGGGTCTTTTGGAGAAAGGCCTAATTTTTCCTAGTGTATCCCCTTGGGGTGAACCCATGATATTTGTAAAGAATAAGGACGTATCTCTATAATTGTGTATTGATCACCATCATCTGAACAAAATAACGATCAAGGATCCTTATTCCGTTCCGTGCATTGATTATTTATTTGATCAGATGAATGGGGCCACAATTTTCTCTAAGATAGACCTTATGTCAGGTTATCATCAGCTGAGGATTATGGAGGCATACATTCTTAAGACCACCTTTTGTATGAGATATGGCCACTACCACCATCATGCCTTTTGGTTTTACGAATGCCCCTGCAATGTTCATGAGCTTGATGAATGGATTTCTTAGGACATTCTTGGATCACTTCGTGCTCATCTTCCCTGATGACATTTTGATTTTCTTACGTATGCGTGAGGAGCATGAGGGGCACCTTCTCCAGGTTCTTTAGTGTCTTCATGAGTAGCAACTTTATAGGAACCTGGAGAAGTGTGTGTTCTTTCAGATAGAGGTACAACAGTTGGGCCACATCATTTCTAGGGAAGGTATCATAGTCGATCCTTCCTAGATTCGAGCTATTATGGATTGGATAGTACCCACTAGTGTGATAGAGGTGCATAACTCCATAGGTTTAACGGGATATTATAGGATATTTGTTCAAGACTTCTCTTGGGTTGCGCACCCAATCACTTCCCTTCAACGGAAAGGCAATTAGTTTGTGTAGTTTGACAGTTGTTAGCAAGCCTTCAAGACACTTAAGGAATGCCTCACGACAGTGCCTGTTCTTGCAGTGTAAGATCCATAGGGTGAGTTTTTCATATGCATGGATACTTCTTTGGAAATAATTAGAGGTTTATTGATGTAGGAGGGTAGGGTAGTTTCTTTTGAGTCTCGCAAACTCAAGGATTATGAGCTCAATTATTTGACTCATGATCTTGAGCTTGTGGTAGTTGTGGATGCCTTTGTTCATTGTAGACACTTCCTTCTTAGCTGGAGATTCACACCCAGGACTGATCACTTGAGTATTTTCCACCTCTTCACATAGCCCAATCTCAATACTTGTCATTGGCGTTGGATGGAGTTTATTTTTGAGTATGGTATGGAGATAGAGCATGTGAAAGGGAAAGATAATTTGGTTACAGATGCTCTCAGTAGGAGGAGACATGTGGCTACGCACACTATAGTGAGCATAAATTTTTGGAGAAAGATTATGCAACATCCTCCTCATGACAGTTTCTACATTGCAGCTAAAGCAAAGATTGAGTCTCAGAGACCCCTTGAGGGGAATTTTGATGGGTTTTCATTGGAGGTAGATGGGCTTCTCAGTAATAGAGGCCAGATTTATGTTCCCAGAGACGAAGGATTGAGGTTGGACATCTTGACAGAGGCACAACATGCATCCTATTCAGCCCATCCCAAGATGAAAAATATGCACGCCACCTTGAGAAATTTGCATCACTGGATGGGAATTCGTAGAGACATGGCTCAGTTTGTGTCATGATGTTTAGAGTGTCAGAAAGTAAAGTCTGAACATCAGCATCCAACTGACCTTCTCTTTCCCCATGGTATACTAGAATGGAAATGGGACACCATTTCCATGGACTTCATTATTGGGCTAGCGATGTAGAGATACCACCACAATTCCATCATAGTAACGGTGGATAAATTGACAAAAGTGGCTCAGTTTTCTCTAGTAAAGACCTCCTATACAACTAGTGCAGTGGCATGGGTATATCTAGATGTGATTTTTAGATTGCACAAGATTCCACAAAATATCATTTATGACCGTAATCCAATATATATTTCCCACTTTTGGATTACAATACAACATGCCCTCAGAATGAAGATCAATTTTAGCGTGGTGTATCACTCTAAGATAGATGGACAGAATGAGTGGGTGAATCAGATCTTAGAGGACATGCTTAGGATGTATGTTATGGGCCACCAGTCGTGATGGGAGGAGTATTTTTACTTTGTGGATTTTACCTACAATAATAGTTTTCAGAGTTTGATAGGCATAGCTCCTTTTCAGGATTTATATCGAAGAGAGTGCAGGACATCTCTTAGTTAGGACAAGTTATAGGACAAGGTTTCTCTTGGACCAAATTTACTATAGGACATGGAGTAGCATGTAGTCATAATCAAAGAGAGACTACAAGAGACACAGGAAAGGTAAAAGAAGTATTCAGATCATCATAGGACCGACCATAGTTTTGATGTGGGCATAAACGTTTTCCTTCTTGTCAGGCCACGTAAGAGCCCCATCCATTATGGAAAATGTTCTAAGTTAGCTCCTAGATTCATAGGTCCCTTTGAGATCTTGGAGCGTATCAGTCATTTTGCCTACTATCTAGCATTGCCACCAAGATTTTCTCACATCCATGATGTGTTTCATGTTTCAATACTTATGATATATGTTTTATACCCTTCTTATGTGCTAGAATGGACCTCTTTGTAGGTATAGGATTAGGGGTAGGTGATGGTGGAGCCCCTTCACATTATAGAACGAATGACCCTGGGCCTTCAAGGTAGAGAGATTGAACATGTTTGAGTGCAGTGGGACATATATGATGAGATTACGGCTATATGGGAGGATGCTACCTTGCTACGAGTTAAGTTTCCACACATATTCTAGTGATTTTTAGGAGGAAGTCGAGTCTAAGGGGAGGGGATGTAGTGCCCACTTCCCTCCGACACCTTTTTGTTTTTTATTATGATATTTTCGACTATAATTATGAACATTATTGTAGCTATTGATTTGACATGATGTTATATGTTAACAAACCATGAACTATGGTTGATTTTGATTCATATATGATGCATGTGGATTATTAGAGACATGTTATATTGATGTTGATACACATTTTGGCATGGTTATGTGTGTGTGTGTGTGTGTGTGTGTGTGTGTGTGTGTGTGTGTGTGTGTGTGTGTGTGTGTGTGTGTGTGTGTTTGTGTTTATTACATGTTATATTTTTTCATATTGAGTAAATCTAGAAAATGGAACTAATCTTGTGATCATATGATTATGGATGGAATTGTAAATGACATTGTTATTTGCCTTGATGATGCTTGATATATATATATATATATATATATATATATATATGATTTTGGAGCTATATTGATATTTATTTTGGATGTTTTGATGTGGCCATGAGGTCGAAGGAGGTATTTTTGTTTTTGCAGGTAAATTTATCACAACAAACATCGGGGTATTGGAGACCAAGCACATTGGAATTCTAGATGAATTCAACAAGGGTCACCATGGCAACGTGTAATTATTATTTGTGTATGTTGAATTATCGTTAGGGGCTCTGATGAGGGGGATCACCTTCAAATGTGACCAAGGGGTTATGTGTATTCTTTTATTGTGTTCCCTTTTATTTAATCATTGTATGTGATGATTTGGTGATGTATTTCCAATTATTATTTATTTAAATTATGTCAAGATTAGTGAGTAATCATGTTGTTAATTAATTAAAACGGCCATAAGAATGCATTTGAGTTGATGGCTCTTGGATTATGTGTTGAAATTAATGTGTAAGTAACTTGGAGTATGAAACACTCCAACTTCCTCACTCCACCTTCCTTTTAAAATTCGGATCTGTCCTTACGGGCTGATTTTGGAGGCTTGTAGAACAATTTAAACTTATCCCACATCTCTTAAATTGTTAAACCAACCCTACCTATGAGTTGGGGAGTCAAAATTAGGCTTCATTATGTATTTTGGGAAGGCAATTTGTAATTTTTTATTGCACCTTCTTGCATGAAATTAATTTTGGTCCTTGGGGTGTGGACTTGGATTGTGTGTGTAAGTAAAATGTCATTTATTCATCCACCCTTTTAATTATAATTTGGAGTTTGAAGTTTACTTGTGAGGTGGAGTTGAGGATGTGTGATGTGGCATCCTACGTCAACCCACCTCATCCTCCTCCCCCATTTTTCTATTTATTCGAATTCGTTGGCTTGTTTTGGGGTTACTTCATTTTGGTGACTTTATTTTTGGTTACTTCTTTTGGTTTTGACATGATGTAATTTTGGAAGAGAGTTGGAGATTTTTGTTGAATGCTTGTGGATTGCTAGAAATTTTAGAATCTTTGGATTGGAAAAATCTTGTTGAAATTTTGGGGCAAACTCTACCATGGAGAGGTAACAACTTGTCTCTTTAAAATGTTCTTCCTTAATTTATGCATATGTGAATGATTTGAATATCTTAGTATGTTGTTGGCTAGTTAGGTAGATTACCTATGTATGGTGTAAGAGAAAACTATGGGGATCTCTTGTGGGGAGGCATAATTTTTTTTGGGAGGTATACGTGTTATTGTGGAGGTATTTTAGGACTGGGTTCCAACTTGTAAAATAAATAGCTTGCATTTCTTTACTCGTTATGGGGTTTCATAAGAGTGTGCAGAGGTATAAGGGCGGGTTTATCTTAAGCTGGACATCAATTTCCGTATTGGGAGGCATAATCAGCTTCCCACATAGGTCTTTCTCCTTTTTCTTGTGCATGATGAAGCCTAAGCATTGTTTGTTGTTCTTCTTATGGTTGTAAACTACATTATTAATTGGAATGTGTTTTATATGTGAAAATTTTGTTTGTGTTGTGGAAGCCTGTTTGTTGCAATGAGTTGAAATACGTTTCTTATCACTTTGTGGTTGGGGCTCGGGGGCCAATGAGGAGGATGGATTCTCCTCGTCATTGAAATTCTTGGTTGGGTGGAGAGCGTTGTCTCTCCTCTTTTTTTTTGTGATCAAAATATATATGGTGGATCTTCTTATTGCTGTTCTAGAGATGAGGATGAAGATAAATTTTGCAATTCCCTTGGGGTTTCCTTGTAATATTTTCCCACTTCAAGTGGATGGCATTGTAATATAATTTATGGTTGAAAGTTACTCTATTTTGGAAATGGATTATACATTCGAATGTGAATGATGTATATTTTGTAACTTATATTTAATGAATCAAAAAGGAATTTGTATAAGAATTATTCGAGTTTAATAGAAGTCATTTTAATTACCAAAAATGGTGTGGTTCTCATTTGAAATCAGTGTTAGAAATATATTTTGAAATCTCTAGTTGAAAATTAAAATAAAATAAAATACGTATGAAGAAACAATACATTACTCTATTTCATTCGAAATGCATGTTTTGAAAATAGAATTACATTCTTGATTTTCACATATTGATTCAAGGAAAGTTGAGCATTGCAAATTTAGAATGGAATGAACTTAAATGTTTAAAGCATGGAAAATCAAATAGATACATATCTAGTTGAAATACATGGATATGTATTAGATTGTTTCAAACCTGCAATAAATGTCAAAAGAAATAATATACAGAGTACCCTTCAACTATGAAAGACAAAATGAAATCTTAAAATGAACTAAGGATGATCAAAACACATCCAAAAATAGTTTTTATTACTCAGGAAAAGTTAACAGACTTCAATTGATCATACTGATACAAAAACTCAGATGTTTTGCAGAAAAAGGGAAAACTCGATTTGAAACTCAATCCATCGATTAAACCCTACAAATTCCATCCAAATATTTTCAAATGTAATCCTCCATGTCAGTTTGGAATGTAGAGGAAGAAAGAATGGTGGATTGAATTAACTCTATTAATTTAAGAAGTTTAATTCATGTTTTAATGGAAAGAGAGACATTTTTTTCAAATTCACCCAATTAGTCTTGTGACCCCTAGTCCTCTGTACATGTTCATCTCTAATCCTAGGGATCTGAGACCTATCCATGTGTCTAGAAATCCACTCTCCGTGTATCCTCTATGGTGACTCTTCTCTGCTTGAATCCACGTGGGAGTTCTCTCTTCTATTCTCCTGGATGTGTCGAGGATATGCATGAGCCTCAATGGATGGCTCCCTATCATGTCTGGCTAACCTTCCTCCTACGGACACTCTGCATAAGGTGGCATTAACATCCTGAAGTGTCTGTAAAACATGGGGTAGGATGGCTACTACACCATGATCTGGAGGTGGGAAGTCTAGATCTATGTGAAAGGACCCCTAATCTTGTCTGTGCCTCCTTCATAGACCCAAGCAAGTTAGTTCATTATCATAGGTTTTATTCCGTTTTTCCATGTTTACTAAAATATGCAAATTCCAAACAAAGTTGTTTTCTAGTTTTAAAAGTGTGTTAGGTTTAATATTCATGTCTCAAGTTTTATAGTGTGCCCAAGGGTCCAAGATTTGAGCCCACGGATCAGATACCAAGTGTAACACCCACTAAAATGACCACTCGAGACTCAAGGTCAACCTAGGTTTATCTAGAAAAATGAAGGATTTTTTTTTTTCGAAAAGCATGACCACTACCAAGCTTCAAGCAACAGTTGTCACAACAAGGATTCAAAGTCAATAAAAATTTGATAAATGAAAATTTTTCATTGTAACATACATTGGATCCATATTACAAAATTAAGGAGTATAATTAATCCAAATATAGTGAAATTTCTCTTAGGAGTTAACTTAATAGGTAATTAAATTAATATTATAGTTAAATATTCCCTAATAAATTTTAGAGGGTCAAAGGGGCAAATGAATTAAATACCTTGGGTATTTAATTCCACTAGGTCTAAACAATAAACAAGGTTCCTATTTACATGGGATAGGAGAACATTCCCTTATCCCCTAATGTGACCCTTAAAAAGGTCAACCCATGCTTTAGAATTATACATTTAAGTTAAAAAATGGTAATTTCCCACTTACCCACTCTCAAACTCATCTTAGCACTTCAACCTGATTTTTCACATCTCTCATGTACTTAGGGTTTTCTAAAAACCTTACATTAGATAGGAAATTTCTTCCTCTTTCTAATTATATAAAGAAGTCCTCCTAACTTCTCATATTTCTTAAGTTATAGGCCGGTAGGCCAGGGGATGAAAATTTTCCCAAAATGTGGGTCAGCGGGCCCCATGAAGAAAATTTTCCCAAAAGGTGGGCCAGTGGGTCCTGGGAAGAAATTTTTTACCTAAAGCACAAGGGACACATGGAACATTTTTAAGCCCACATGGGAAGGCGGGTCATTGGTGTAATTTGGATTTTAACTCTTTTTGTTTGATAGGGAAAAGAGGTTTAAAAACCCCCGTATCTCTACTTACGCCCAGGGACACCACGTGTCTTGCCCAAAATCTCGAACAACAGAAAAAACATGTGGGGAAATCTTAGAAATGTTGAGTGTTGTGTTAAAAATTGTGACGACCAAAATAACCCTCACCTCCGCTAATGCTAAGCGAAGCCATGTGTCAATCCAATAGTGACCTTCGGGAAGGTGAGTCGATGGGGAAAACATAGGAATTCTTGCCAATATTTTTCCAAAGGCAATAAGGTCTATAACATCCCGCACCTCTTCTGACACCTAAATATGCCATGTTTTATACCCACAGTGACAAGCGAGGAAGCGGACTGACAGGGAGACTTGTTGGTCCGAAAATCTGTCAGGTAGGCAGATCTATGGATAGACAGACCAACAGTGTGTAGGGCATAGCCCCTCTTTAAGATAGCAAAGCGAAACTGGCTTATTCCTATTCTACTAGTAGGAATATGTGCAAGTCTTACAATATTCTACCTTTAGGGGGGGTTTGGGATCTCGTCCCGGTAGAGTTAGCTCTAACGAAGAACAGAAAGGAATGAAGGAAGGAATAGAAGAAAGATGGATCTGAAGGGAGAAAAGAAATGAATTCCAAAGTAGAAAGGTCATAGGGTTTATACTTTTGGGCCAGTAGTAAACAGATCCAAACTTACTCACATAAACAAACAAAGAAAATACTGATAAAAAAATGATAAAAGCATAGGTGAATCCAAAAGAATAAGCATGCAGATCTAACTTAAGAAAGATCTAACACATAACACAGGAACTCAACAAAAAGTCTCAATTTTTGTATTAATATGTGTTCTGTTACAAGAAAGCTAAAAGTATTCTCTCCTCACTTCTATTTTTCATACAAATTTACTCACCCTAAATACTACAAGTGTCCATGTATTTATAGAAGGAGAAGGAGAAAGAAGACAAAAAGGAGCCAACCACTATTTACAAAATATTTAAAAGTCGAATGTTGACTTTAGGGAAATTTGGTGGATGACAACATCCCATGGTGCAACATGGATGATGTCATCATTTGTGCCAACATACTTTTAAATATTTTTGCAAAAAAGGGATTTATCCCAGGAGGAAGGATCCTATTCATCGTCATCCCTTGGCTTGAAAGGAGTGTATTACTTCTGCTCAGGAGAGGTAATGTGAAACTGAGCTCGATACTCCATGAAATTGCTGACCATCACCTAAAGTTGATCCTGAGCAGGACCCTTGGTGTGATCCCTGATGACTTCACAAGTTTCTCATTCATCTTTGAGTCTTTCAGGGAATTTGAAGTATTCGTTTCCTGCCTCCATCAAGTACCTAATGAAGTTGCATTAGTCCAAAAGGTTGTTGATAGATTCTACATCAAAAGTGGATTCTAACATGAAAACTTGTAACACGATTCCCTTGAAAAGCTGAATAATATCATCTTCCTTCCTCAATGCATACACTGCACCGAGAAATCCTAGAGACATTCTTAAGATGATCTGCTCCATTTGATGCATGGCATCTAGGGCTTCCTCCTTGATTTTGTCTATCTTTTCTAAGACAAACTCCATTTGGTCAACCTGATAGTCTAAAGCAACAAGGACTTTGTTGGGTGCTCGCGGGTGATCAAAGACACCAAATTTCAACAAGTCATCGACTGGGCAGTCGAGCATCTTCTAGAATGTCTCGTGTTACAACCTGGCATGGTCCAACTCTTCGGAGATAGGTCCTGCTATTGCTTGGAGTTCCTTGTTCTCTTGATCTATATTTTGATAGAGCTCTATGAACTTTGTAATCACTTCCTCACTATCTTTGAGGATCTGGTCTCTCTAGGCAGACACTACTACACCTTACTCACCGATCTTGGCATACTGATTTATCTTTTCCTGACTAAGAACTTCTAGAGGGTCAGCCACAGTCATAGGAGGGGCATTGCCCATATTTTTCAAGGATAAGAAAAGATGCTTGTTTTACTCTTTTAATATTCTCTTCTCTTCCTTTGCTTCTTGAAGCTTCTTGCAAAAAGAATCCACTGCAGATAAGGCCTCTCTTTCCTGGCTCTCTGATGATTTTCCCATTGTGAACTGAGTCACTGTAAAATCTATAAGAGAGAGAGATCTTCTTTCTTCTTTGTGGGATCAGGGTACACGATCTCCATAACCCTTTCACGTGAAACGCTTTGAGAGAAGCGGGTTATAGCCTTTTTCTTCTTAGGCCCTTTAGCTGGAATAATGGAGAAGTCCATGGGTGCAATAGGGACTTTCCTCTTGTGTTGGCTCAGGTGTTCGGAGATCCATTCTAGACTTAGGGGAGTGGGACCAGAGGAAGAGGAGGAAATGGGGGTGGAAGAAGGAGCAACTGTAGTGGACACGGGGAAATGTGTCGAGACACTTGGTGGTGGCATGGAGAAAGAAGCCAACACTCCAACGCTCATGGGGTTAGGAGTCACTGCAAGAGAGGGAACTGTGGGGGTGGAAGGGATCTGTGAGATGAGGGAAGAAATGCTACGAGACAGATCCATGAGGGAAGAGAAGATGGAGGAAGAGGGAAGCGGAATGGTAGAAGACGGGGGAGAAGACACAACCAAAGGAGTGGTTAGTTGAGTGAAATGAGGAGGGGAAGGAGGAGTGAGAGAGGGAACGGTTGATACTTTGCCAGTTGTAGATGTGACAAAATCCTGAGTGGATGTGTCTGTTGGAGCACTGGCCGCTTCTTCTCTTCTTGGGGACACTAAGTCCACAACTTGTTCCTCGGCAGTGGAAGGAGGGCTCTCAGGAACTTCTTTCTGAGTAGTGCTTGCCTCTCCTTCTTTATCTTTTCCTTTAGGCAAGTGTTTTGGCCTGGTGGGTGCATTCCCCAGGGGAGACATGGTAAAGTCTACCCCAAGGTAGATGATACCATTTTTCTTGCACCAATGCTCGGTGCACTGCAGAGTGCCCTTGACCCTTTCCTCTATAGTCTGAGGGGCCTTGTTTCTATCAATTTCGGAAAATGGAAAATTGTCCACATCTATGTCTAGATAAACTTGATCAACTTCTTGATAAGTTGCTTGGAAATATTTTAGGATGATAGCCATACCATATTGAATGATCTCTGCCAGGGCCAGTCGGGAGTGATCCTTTTGTCTGAGCTCAACTTCATGATATAGGTTGATGTAGATATCTTCGATCTGAGGGACGTGAATTGGATCGATATTTTCCCTTGGAAGGAAATCACGAGGATCAAAGGTTGGCCTTGCCAGGAAATTATGCTTCAAATTGAGCAATTCAAGCTCTGCAAACATCTCTGGGCTTTGCTCTGTGAAGTGCAGGTGTACCTTCCCACTATGAGGGGGAATGGAGTTCCACCCTTCTTCCTTTTCAAACACTTCTCATGGTATGTGATGAGCTGTTCTAGACAGCTCCAACAAGATTAGTTTGGGTCCCACATACCTTGGCAATTTGGTGGGCTCTCCCAAGAAGTTAGCGGCTCTGAGATAGGTGAAAGTGGGAAATTTTGTGAATAACGCTCCCCACTTCTTTGTGGTGGTGACCATGATTTTGGTCGTCTGACCATAAGTCATATTGGGCCTCAAGAGGCAGATGATGCCATAGAAGAAGACATCATTGATTTTACTGAATTGGGCTATGTTGTTCTCCAGTCTTAACTCTAGATAGTACTCGTATATCCTGACCTGGGGCCATATCCCACACCGATTCAATGTTGGGTAGTCCCTCTCTAAGGCACCAGCATATACTACATAGGAGTTCATATAGAACCTCCCAGTTGTTGAAAGTTGTTAAAGATACTCTGAGATTGTGCTGCTGATAATCTCTCCCCAGTCAAAATGCTGATCGGGAACATTTTTATTCATTGTTTCCAAATACCTGAGCATCCACTTGTGAAATTAATGGGTATCAGGTAGCCCAAACACCCTACTCAAGAAGGTGATTGTGTCACTCAGCTCCTCTGAAAATTCACTGCGATGAATGACTTGTGGCCACCTGCTTGTCACCTTCTTATTCTTGAGGTACACCTCATTCATTAACTACATACATTTGTCTTCATTTTTAGTCCATGTCTTCATGCAGTCCTCCTGGCTCACTGCTACAAAATGTCAGTGGTGAGGGATACCCAACATGATCTCAAAATTTTGGGCCGTGAGGTTGATTATCACCTCGCCCTTCTCATTTTTGACACATCTTGTGTCCTTATTGTAACAACGTCCCACCAACATCATAAAATCATTGTTTATTGCGCTCACTGAAAGCCCTGCAGCAAAGTGCAGACCACTTCCAATCAATTTATCCATCCATGGGCTGCTTGTGACCTTCTTGGTTCTGGCCCAGAAGTCCTCCATGTCAATGTGCCTGAGTTCTGAATCTCTGATATCAAGATCACACTCTACAAGCGAGTCAGGCATCCTGACCCTTTGGTATTTATATTTCATTTCTTGCTCTGTTAGCTTGGCTTTACCCTTGGACTTAGTTGGCTTCTTACTTGATGAAGACATGTGTGGATCTGAGTTCAGCTATTGATCTACAAGAAGAATCAGGGAAGTCCATTGCAGAAGGGCCATGTTAGTTGTTAAGTCATCCATAAAAGCTTACAGAATGAAAAGTTAGCAATTTATGAGCCACTGGACGCAAGGTGCAGCTTTACTGCAGGCTGTAGGGAATTAGAAAAGTGAGGCGCACTTTGGGAAAGTGTTGCATGGGAGAAAGTAGTGCCAGAAGGGGCGCAGGGCACGGAAAGGCTACACACAACATTCAGATGTTGGTGTCAAGGGACATGCGCTTGCGCCGTTGGAAGTCTTTTAGTGGGGCACAGATAGGATTGGTGTAACAGAGTATTATGGTGCGCCAAGGCGCAGATGCTAAATATGTAACATCAAGGTGAGGTGCGCCAAGGGGTTAAGCTTTGTGCGGTGAGGGAAGGGTTTACATAGCATGAAGTGTTGTTACTACTGTAGGTGCGCTCGTGCGAACGCCTTAGGAATTTTGTAGTTTTTTTACAAGGCGCGGGAAAGGGCTTCTGTTGCACGAGTTCACAGTGCACCTTGGTGTGACTGTTTTTTATGCAGCATGACTAAATGGTGCACCAAAGGGGTGCAACTGTGTTTAGTGCAACACGTATGAAAATTACGCCGTGGAAGATAGCAAGTCGATTCTCTTCATTTTGTGGTTTTTTTACTCTCTCATCTCAGATTTCGATAGCAATGGGTTAACCTTGGAAAAGCAGGGGACAGAGGAGAAAAGGGGTACATTTTGAGGTAGAGCCTTCCATATTTACAAATCTAGAAGGAGAGTGAAAAATGTCTTGCAGGTGGGTTTTGCAAAATGGGTTGGGATTGTGTTATCTTCTTAGGTTCATTGTTTATTATCAAAAATCCTAACCACCTAAACCAACATAAAAACCACAACAAATCCATAAGAAGGGCAAAGGGCCAATTACCAGGAATATATAACGATGAAGGAGATGATGTGGGGACCAAGAACATGACAAATGGCAACATGCGGGGTTGACAGGAATGCTGACAATGCACAGAGAAAAAGACTTTTCATGTTTTTGGATTTGTGAAAATGACAGGTCAGACGCACCTATATATAGCAAAAGTTACAATAAATGTGCCACCAACTTTTCCTAATGCACACTTAAGTGGATGTCGACAAGAAGGGATTTGCGGCATTGCACAGCTTTGAGAGTGTTAAAACTACATTTTTAGTGCCCACAATGCACTTTAGAGCATGATAAGAAGATGGTGCTTGCACCTTGGCGCACCTTTGAGAGGCGCAACATTTGGAGTGTTGACACTCCCTAGAATGTGCCAAAGGAATAGAGGGGTGCAGTTTTGGTTGATGTAACGTGAATGAAAACTACGCCCAACCCAAAAAGGTTGAAAATGACCAAGTTCTAAAAACTAGATTTTTCGAAAAGAGATTTTATGCCATTCTAAACATTAAGAGACCTTAACGGGGGACCAAAAAATAAATATTTAGTATGGTTACCTACAAAATTTCCCTTTTCAATTTTACAGGATAACAACTAGCTCTTTCTAGGGACTATCTTTGAGTAAAGATTAAGGGTAGAGAATCCCAGATCTACACATGCCTATCTATTGGGATGCAGAGTCAAAAACAAGGGTGACGAAAAATAAAGGAAAACACACAACCAACAGAAAGCAAATACATGACAAAAACAAACACATTGTACTAAAGCAAACTGTACAAAGAAAAGAGTAAGCTCTACTTCCTGAATATTTTGAGATGTTGCCCGCTATATGGAAGCGGGAGCTCAGTTTCATCTCAGATATGAGAGATAGAAGCTATTCTCTCCGTTGAGCTTCTTGATCTTAAAAGGCCCTCTCCAAAGAGAGTTCGAATTTACCTGTGCATGCCTTTTGGCTCTCTTTGCTTGTCCCATAAAAGGATGAAATCTCCCACCTAGAAATCCCTCTGCTTAGCATTTTTATCGAATAGTCTCTTGACTTGATTCTGATGTTTGGTGATCCTGTCGACCACTCTTACTCTCTTTTATTCAAGTTTTTTTAGATACATGATCCTCTTTTACTAGATAATTCTGGAAAGTCTCATCTTTGATCACTCGTTCCAAGCACAGAGTAAGAAGTTCTGTGATAAATGGGGAGTTTAGCATTGATTCCATATAACACTTGAAAAGGTGACATACCGAGAGACCTCTTTGGAGTAATACGGTTTGCCCACAAAGCATCATACAATGACTTGTGCCATGACCGCTGATTCTCATCGACTAGCTTCCGTATGATGGTCACTAGGTTCTTATTAATGGATTATGCCCGACCATTTCCCTAGGGGTAATAATCTGAGGCATGGGCCAAGGTTATTCCGTATCCATAGCAAAAACTGATAACTTCCCATGAGGAGAAGTTAGAAGCATTATCAGCAATGACCTTTTGTGGGATGCCAAATCTCACAATGATATTTTCTTTGATGAAGTTGCAAACAACTTCAAAGGTGGCATTCTTAACAGGTATGGCCTCCACCCATTTGGTGAAGTAATCCACTGCTGTTATGACATAACTATGTCTGACACTTGATTGGGGATGTAGTTGCTCTAGATAAATTCAATTCCCCATTTCCTGAATGGTTCGTCAATAATGACGAGCCTGAGGGGAAAAGCATCCAATTTTGGTTTGCCAACAAACTATTGGTAGAGCTCACATTTTTCCACCTAGGTGTCTGTATCCTAAAATAGCGTTGGCCAGTAGTACCTGGCCCGAATGATATTATGTGTTGTTACAGATGAGGAGAAGTGACTGCCGCAGGCCAAGTCATGAAAAAATTCAAGAAATTTGATCTACTACAGTTTGGAAACGCATCGCAAGAAGATGCCATCAATATCATGCTTGTATAAACCATCATCCCATATGACATATCTAGCTGCCATGAGTTTTATAGTCCGCTTCTCCTTTGAAGTTAGATGGGCTGGAAACTCACTGTAAGTGAGAAAGAAAGTGATGTCGGAATACCACTCATCGCTGGTTGCAACAAATAGAACCATAGGTAGAGAATCTACTTTCTTAAGTTCACCTTGCTTCCCGTCGGTGCAATCAACTTTCTCTTCACAGACCTCTGAATCTTTGTTTTCAGCCATAAGATGACATAGGCCCTTGCCTCTTACCAGCTTGGTTGGTTTTATGTCTATATCATACTCTTAGACCTTTGCGATCCAATTCCCTCGTAAGCTTCTTAACTCCTGTTGAGTTAGGATAGACTTAACTATTGTGTCAGAAACCAGCACTACCGTATGAGAGTTTGGGATGTAGTACCAGAAGTTCTTGACTGCTTTGACTACTGTGCAAAGACATGTTTTTCTAACTGAGGCATCTTCAATTCATGAAGCTTGAGAGGGGAGCTCATAAACATGATTGGGGATTCAACATCCTCAGGGTTCTTCTACATTAAGATGGTAGATATAGTATACACGGACGCATAACTGTACATAATAAAATGCTTGGAGAAGTCGCAACATACCGAGACAGGTGCATGAGCAATGAAGTATTTTATATCCTCGAATGAAATATTTCCTTCTTCACTCTACCAGAATGTTTGCGACCCTTTCATCATATTTGATATGTGACGATTCTTTTCAGCGAAATAAGGGATAAAGCACCTAAGAAAAATCACCTTTCCGAAGAAAGAGTGAACACTGATCTTGCTCTTGGGTAAGGTAAGGCTCTGAATAGCCTTAACCCTTTCAATGTCTATCTTTGTTCCTTCCTTGCTGACAACATGTCCCCAGCAACTTTCCTTCGGTTACCCCGAAAATAGAACTTTTTTGGATTTAGGGAAATCTCTGTGTCTCTCGGCATCTAATCAATACTTGCTCCAAATGATCACAATGATCACTTCACTTTTTGGAGGACATAATTAAGTCATTAAAATAATCTACAATGACCTTTCCCATCATACTTTTGAATACAAAGTCCATATCTCGCTGAAAAGTGGCACCAGTATTGGTCAAGCCCACAGGAATCCTGCTGTAGGTGAATGTGCCTCAAGGAGTAGTGAATGTTGTTTTGAATTGGTCTTCAAAAGAGACTTCAATCTGATTATATCCTGAAAAACCATCAAACATGGATAGCATCTCTGAACCGGTTACTGCCTGTAGAACTTGATCCATTATGGGCAGTAGGTAATTGTCCTTCAAGGACACCTGATTCAGATTGTGAAAATCTACACATATACATATCTTTCCATTCTTCTTTCGTACGGGCATGATGTTTACAACCCAGGTACTGTGATGGATAGGAAAGATGATTCTCGCATCCATCGTTTTCTGTATTTCCACCTGGACGGTACCTGAGATCTTGGGATTGTAATTCCTCTGCTTCTGGTGAAAGGGTTTGACATCGTCTTTTAACGGGATGTCATGTTGAATGTCCTTAGGCTTCAAAGACTTTAGAACGGCATAAGACCATGCCAATACGTGCATATATTTCTTCAGCAATTTGACAAACTTCTACTTTTCTTCAGGTGTACAACATTTCCTGATGTTCACAAACTACGGATGTTCTACAGTACCCAAGTTGACAGATTCGGTCTTTGGAGAGGAGTTAGGATCATCTTGTCACTTCTTCTTGACAAAATGATCATGTTTGTCAAATAATTTTTCCAGAGAGACTAAACCCTTCGGAATTTTATTTCCCTTGAGCTCACATACGCCATCACCTTCTTTTGATTTGTTTGCATGACCAGTGACAGATTCACGGCATGTAGAAGTAGATCCCTCAAATGAAGCTCACTGAAATTATCAGCTTTTTCTAGAAAAGCATCAAGCTGATTGTCATCATTGAATACTTTCCAGTGCTGAGAATTGTCTAGCACACTTGCGCGAAAGACTACCTCAGTGATATACATGTCTATTTTCAACCTTGGGTGAGGAAGCATAAGAGATGTTGAGATGGCCGATGAATCAGCCATGTCATTTTGAGCTCTTAGAACAGTTTTTATTGAGAAAGTGTCAAATTCCTCAATGTTGTCCCATACTGCATTGCGGTAGTGCCCAAGTCTTGTCATTCTTTACCTGGTACACCCCTTTTACCTGGTTGATGATCAGTTCGGCGTCACCCTGTGCTTTTATATTCTTGATTCCTCTTTCCTTTGCAGCTTGCATACCGAGTAACAAAGATTCATACTTAGCGGTATTATTTTTATTGAAAAACTACAATTTGAAAGAAAGAGGGAAAATCTCTTCTTCTGGGGATATCAGGATGGCTCTAGAACCACATCCACTTGTTGTGCAACAACCATCAAACTGACAGTGTCCATATTTTGTTAAGGTCCTCCTCCTGGATGAGAACATCCATTCTATCAGACTCAGTGGATAAGAATTAGTTTCCCTATCTGTGATGATTCGAAGAGAATATGGGCCTTGGGCTCATCAGAGTTGGTGATCAGGTACTTTCTTTTGTGATTCAGGCTCTAATGTCTGCATTACACCCTTGACGGGGATTCTAGCTTTGGACTAGTCCATATGAATCTCTCCACTCGACTTCTCTGTAAAAGCTTCTCCCTAGTAGAATTCCATATGTTGTTGGGATATCAGCAATGAGGATGGTCATCTTTACCCTTTTCTCTATTGAACGCTGCAAATGTGAACTGTGCGTCTTTGATCTGACCAATTAATGGAACCTGTTTGGTTTCCATAGAGTAACAGATCTGTCTGAAAGGCTTGGTAAGGGTGAGGCCTAAATAATGAGTGACCTTTTTTGGCATGAAATTATCAGAAGCCCCAGAATCGATTCTGCAGTTTCTTAGTTTGTGACCATTGATTAGGAGGGAGAGATAAAAAGGTTCAATTTTTCCTGATGCGGAAGTCAAGGCAACATTTATGCGAGATTGCAGGAGGAGTGGAAAGGATTTCTTTTAGGGAGATAGGACAGGGGATGGTACATCTTGGCTTTAGATATATTTGGTCAATCTTAAAAGCTGCTTAGGGTTAGACTAAAGATATTCAGCCTCAAACATTTGAATCTTGGTCTTTTTAGCATGATCGACTATGTCGAATGTGACCAAAGGTTGCGTTGATGAAGGAATGAGTCCCTCATTTTGTGATGGTAGGGTAGGGTTACTGGTCTTTATGGAAACAGAAGGAAGGCTGATTTGGAGGAGAGATAGGAGGAAAATATTTTTTCATAAAAGGTTTAATAGGAGGTTGAGCAGGAAGAGGATTATCTCTTTTAGACAATGGTTGGAGGCGTGTTCGAACACAGCCTTCTCCTTTTGTATCCTGGCAGTAACTTCGGCTTATTTTCCTTGTGAGTGGGTGAAAATAGCATATGAAATGGGTCCACTTGCATACCCTTGGGTACCTTCTTATTCATCAGACACTCTTCATCTTCAAATTCCATATACCTGATTGTAGAGTCACTAGTCAGTTCTCCGACATCTTGATCATCTTTGCCTTGGGATGAAGGTTCTTTGTAAATTTGCTCATCTTCTTCGATCTCGACCAAGGCATTAATCAGAGGGACCTCAAGTGCTAACCTTGGAGCAGCAACAGGTAAACATGCGACCTTTGTGGGGCGTTGTTGGGAGTGAAGTTTCTTCTGTGGGATATCCTGGTATGGAGTGGTAGACGAAGCTTGAGCTAATTGCTTCTTTAATGCGAGCAATTCGTTTTCCATCTTCTGGAATGTTGGATTCTGATGAAGTGGCTTGAGAAGGAGTTGAATCCTTAGGTTTGGACAGCTCTCGTTTTAACTTGCTAGATATAAGTAGGTTATCCTCTATCCAAATGGCCACAGCTTGAGTGAGGACCAAGGTGGTGATTTTTTCTTGTAAGAGTAATAAACTTACTCTTGAGCTCATGGTGTTCATGAAGAAACACTCTTGATTTTCTTGTGTTGGCAACATGGCAGGAGGCACATGGTTAATCATCGAATTGAAACAGGTGATAAAATAACACATGGTTTCATTGGCTTCCTTCTTCAAGTGAGTAATCTTTGACAGTAATGAAAATGCATCTTCTGAAGGCTTATAACTATCTTCAAACGCAGTTCGTAATGTGGCCCAACTTGTGATAGATCCGGCTGACAAGTGTTGGAACAACTTTGCTGCAGGTCCTTGCAAGGTCTCTAGAAAGAGGCGTACTAACATGTCTTCATGGGTCACATCTAGGATGCTGCATGACATAATGAATGCAGATATATGTGCATTCATGCTTTGATTTCCAATCCCATCAAATCTTGGGAAATTCTTGTTGTTTCCATGAGGGAGTGCGTGAACTGTGATGTACCCAGATTTCATCCTGAAATCTGTGACTACCCTATTCAAAAAAAATTCATAATTTTAAAATAATGGGTCATTTTGTGTTTTTATTGCCTGAAAGTTCTTGTATTACGTCAAGATATTCCCAAAGATCCATATTATCCTTTTTCGCCAAATACCCAAATGCCCAAAATTGTTATATTCTGTTGTCAGGATTTGTCTGGGGGAAATTTGTATTTAACTATTTTGAGCCCCGTTTGAGGTAATTTGTGCTCCATTTTAACCCTGTTGTGATTGAACATATCATTATTCCTATATACCAGAAGGGTTTTAACTAAAAATAAGTTTTTGGCTTTATTTCTGACTTTTGGCAATTTTTCATGTTTTTGTGTTGTCCCATTTCGTTTTCTGTGAAATTTCTCTAGAACAACTCCTTTGCTGGGTAAGATCGATTCTAGGCCTGGAGTAGCTGGAGAACATATACGCTCGTTATGCTAGGAGGAAGTCACCATAAGAGGTCTGGTTCACTAGGAAAAGGCAAAGTCATGCACTAAAAAGCCCCTGCGGGGATGGGCACATTTTTGAAAAAAAAAGAATTTAAGCTGAACTGGCAAAAATAGAAGCAGCAGGCAGGTGGGAATTTTGTACCTACCTAGCAGGGTACTTTTTCCCATGTTATAAAATTCACTTAAGCTGCAGTGGGAAAGTTAGAGGCTGCAGTCAGGTGGGAATTTATTGCCTACCTTGCAGGGTAAAAATTCCCATGATAAAATAAAAGGAAAATGACTTAAGTGAAATCATTGGATTTTAGTGTCTACCTTGTAGGGTAAATAATTTCATTGTCAAAGTCAAATGACTTAAGTAGATCATGGGATTTCCGGGGCTGCCTTATAGGGTAAAAATTCCCATTATCATAAATTCTTAAAAATAGAATTCTATAATGCAAAAAAGTGTGACCCACCTTGGGTGAATAATAATGCATTAAATAAATATTTGTTAATATTTATTAACCCAATTTTGGCGCCCAGGTATGGAGAAAAGTCATTAAAATCGAAGGGGAATAAATCAATTGGAAATAAATTGTCTAAAATTAACTAAATTTATTTATTTAAAGGCAGCCCCCTCGTGTGAAAAAGTGTGCCCCTTTTAGGAAGGATTTAATGCTTTTTGAAGTATTAAATAATTAAATAAATTCCTATTTTCAGTGGCTAAGGTTAAGGCACACTGTGAAGCTTCAGTTGAGTGAAGAGTGGATGAATTAAATGAATTAATTTAGTTTATTGGATGGTTGTCCTTAAATATCCCATTTTTAAAGAGGGAAGCATGATTTTTAACTAATTAACTACCAGGAATAGGAAAGGCAATTCTTAATTATAGAATTGTGAGGGTTATATAAGCATGGCCTACCATAAGAGTGAATTATTTAATTCACAGGTAAAGAATTGCAGCCAAGAGCAAAAGTGTGCCCCATTTGAAGAAAGATTTTGCTCAGGGAAGGTGGAAACAAGGCTAAAAGCTTCCAAATTTGGTGCATGATTTGAAGGAGCTTGATCTTTGTCTGCATAATTGTTTGCATAGGTGTTACAAGTGCTCAAGTGTTGTTGAAAAGATTCATGCTCTCTTTATGTGCAAATTAAACACCAATTTTTGGGGCAACAGACTTGAAAAGTATAGATTTTTATAATTAAAATTCACTATTCATGCTACGGTGGCCATCTTTGTTTGGATTAATTGCCAGAATTCACGATAAATGTTTTACAAAAGAAAAGGAGCTTTAATCAATGTCTAATACATTGCATATATCTTCTGAATCTAAAGAAATACACAGATCTACACTAGTATTGAAGAAATCCAACCAAGTAAGAAGAAAAAGAATTATTTAGACAAAGATAGACAAAGCCATGGCGAATAGAGATGAAAAAGAAAGAACAATGGAGTCATGCATCACTTCAAAACTTGCAGACATAGGAGACACGGATCTAGACTTAGAACCTCTTACTGAATTGATAGATAGATCAAGAGAATGAAAGAATTCACTCATGCGTGAAAGAAAAACTTCACTCATGCGTGCAGATTAAAAGCATTGGAATTATTTGAGCTGCAGCTTTTCCATCCATAGCCCAGTTGCCAGCTTTTGTTATGCAGGTGCAGATCCATATCCAGATGTAGATACGGATGTAGATGCAGATCCATATGCAGATCCAGATCCAGATCTCATAGCTGCAAAATCTTCTAGCACAAAGGCTTCATCCTCTTGTTTTGAATGCATCCCGTGAAGAAGTCAGTGCATGGAAAATTCCTTCCAAGATCTTTTGCAAATGCTCCCATCTTCCAGTTAAAGCTTTCATTGAATTTTCATTTATCTGTAGTGCTTTCCATAATTTTTAATTGCTCATATGCAATTAAAAATAAGGATGATGAGTTATCTACGACAAACATTGAATTGATGCATGTACTAGAGAAGAACTGCAAAAGCTTCAAGGATAAAAGAGAAGACAAAGCAAAGGCAAAATTCTAGCCGCTTCTAGATCCAACTTGCTTGTTTCTAGATCCAACTTGCTTGTTGTTTCCAATTCCAGCCGTTTCTAATTCCAACTCCAGCTACTCCCAGATCCAATTTGGTGAGAATCAAAGGCAAAAGAATCAGATGCATGCGGACATGAAAAAGGACAAGACTGCAGCTTTCCTCTTCTTTCTTCTTTCCTCCGACAAAGTAATTGAGCGATCAATTAAATTATACAACTTAAGTGACTGGTTTAAAAGCCATTACTTGAAGAAGTCAACTACTTGGAGATAGGTGGCATGTGTAAAATAGAAGGTTATATTTTGAGATGCAAATCATACATGTCATGCAAAGAGGAATTCCAGAAAGGAGATTGCCAATTATTTATTTTCTGACTTCCACATGTGCCAGTTCAACTAAAGCTTCCAACTTGTAATTGCCCCTCTATATTCTATAAGTAGAGGAAGAACTTTCGGGTTAGCGATCAAAATTTGTAAGGAGTAATATTGTGTTCTAGACTTTGTGCTAAACCCATGAGAGCCACTTAGAACAAAGGAATACAAAGGAGCATGTTTTTGGAGAACTTTGTGTCACAGTGTACTGTGTTTCTTGATTTTAATCTTAGATATCTTAATAAATTTAGTGTTATTTTAGATCTGGATCTAGAGTTTCCTTTGTTTTAGAATTATGTGTTTATATCTATTGGATTATTCTATGTGCATACAATTTAGCTTTGCCATTTACTGATTGGGATGCACATCTTCCCCATTTCTTCTATATGTTTATGTAATTACCTTCTTCTATATTTTTTCCTTTCTTTAAACAGCTGCTTACTTGCTGCAGAACTGTTCAGTTATGGTTCATGATCTGAGTAGTTAAATTAAAACCCTATTTAGATATTAGCATACTTATATTGACAAATTTGACATGGGAGCCTCACCGGTTAAATGAGGAAGATTTATTTCATGGCTGCCTAGGTTTTATGTTATGTAGAAAATGTAGCCAACAATTTTTGGTGACTCCACTAGGGAAGAACCAGCTTTGCAGATCAAATCATATCTCTTGAAGATTTGAATGTTTTCCATACAAATCTCAGCCTGGCTGAACGTCCATTCACCCGATCTGTGAAGGTGCAAGTAAGAACTGATCATTTCTTCAGACTACAAAAGTAATTCAATTTCAATCATCCTCCTCAAGTTAGAAGTCGTGGATCCAGTCTTTTACCAGGAAGGAGAGTACACACTCATCTAAATCCAGATCCCGTACGACACATTCTGGCTGCATGAATTATTCATCAAGTCTACACAAGAAGAAGACGTGCCCCACTCATCATGCAAAACCAGATAGTACCTATTCCATGGGGTGCAACCTTTGGACCTTTGAATCCGAATCATCCTATCCATGATCTACCTAAAGGGATGAGAAATAATTTTCAGAAATTCTTTGTAAATGGAAAGTAGAATCGAGATGACCACTTAGCTGCGTTTTTCATATCCCGTGGACTACTTGCAGTCGAACATGAAGATGTATCTGTAAGACTCTTCATAGAGACTCTGCATGACTTGGCTGGAGAATGGTTCTACCGGCTAGCTCCTGGCACCATAACAAACTGGGATACTATGTGGGATGCATTCCTAAAAATATTCAAGGTAGCCGAAGATTCCAGCACTTTGATAACCCAACTGACTCAGCTGAAGAAGGAACCACATGAGCACATGCAGGATTTTATTACAAAATTCTAAAGATTACTTTACAAAATTCTAGCTTCTACTTCTCTGAATGATGATAATCAAAGGGTGTTCTTCATCAATGCTTTACTTCCTAAAGTAAGCTATCAACTACGAAGAGCACGTCCTGCTGATTTGTTAGCAGCTCAAAACATGGTGGTTGAAATTGAAGATGACCTCATCATGGCTGGAAAGATAAAGAGAAACACTTCTAGAGCTGAATGTTCATCCTCTGCTACTACTTCCAATTCACTACTGCAAAAGTTAACAAATGAGATGATGTAGATGAAGAAACAAACGACTCAAATGGCTTAAGGCAACAATACTGCCCCTGCTCAGAATTTCAACAACAACAACCAGAACTTCATTGTTGGTTCCCAAAGATTAACAATTGAAGCTACTCCCAGAAATAACGTGGAGATGAATGAAGAAGACTAGGAATCTAACATTGATTAGATCGAGGATGATGATTTTATAGGACCTACTGGCGACTCCAACATTAATTACATAAACTACAAATTTGAACATGATGATGAAAAACTTCATGAAGATGATCATGGTCATACATATGCAGTACTTACAAGATCACAAACTCACCAAGCTGAAGCATTAGCGGACGAGAACTGAAGGGACATCCCTTTGCCTTCTTCCTCATCTCAACCATAGAAAATGGCTCAGGTATCTGAATCTATTTCTTCTTTTGACATTATTGATCACAGCAAGAAAACTAAATTTCAAATGTTAGAAGTCAAACACCTGAGAGATTTTCCTGAGTAGTTAAATAGGCTATTCAAATATGTACAATCACCAGGACAATCCAATACATCAAAAGTCCTTTTGCCTAAGCCCAAAGATACTCCTCCATAAAACAACACTGTAGTTGTTAAACCCTCACCATGTTCTGAAAGGGTGGAAACTTTTTATGTCTCCTTATTGCTTAATGGTTTCAAGTTAAGCAATT